>PVIC010019907.1:0-30061 GCA_004025085.1 Thryonomys swinderianus | reverse complement strand
AAGGGGAAGGGGAAGGGGAAAGGGGAAAGGAAAGGAAAGGAAAAGAAAAGAAAAATCTCGAATCTACCTTTCTACTATTTTAGCTTTTTAAAAAATCTGCTATGCTTTATACTCTTCTACTTAAGGAGAATTCCATGAAGATTAAATGTAAAGCCAATCAACAATGTAATCAAATTAGGCAGTACGGTATGGGGACAAAGATAGAAACAGATGAATTTATTGCCTGACCAAAAAAATGCTATTTGCCTCAAGTGACCAAGCTAATTAGAACCACTATTCTAGTAGCCAAGGGTGTGTGCATATACAAACAACTTCAGAAAAAGACAAGAGAACATCTGCTCATTTGGACTAATGTAGACAAAATATGGTTGACTGAATGCTTTGATATCTTTTAATCCTAGTTAAAAATTTTTAGGAGAGAACAATATAATAAAATCCATGGACTTAAGCGCTGGAAGCTCGACAAAATTCTATCTCTACATATTTACTCAAAAATTCTTATTTCCCTTTTACGATCCAAGTATAAACTCAGTCATTTTGGTGTTTTGTTTTGTTTTGTTTTTCTTAGTATAAAACCAAAGGACCACCGGGCGTGGTGGCTCACGCCTGTAATCCCAGCACTTGGGAGGCAGAGGCAGGAGGATTGCTGAGTTCGAGGCTTGCCTGGGCTACATAGTGAGCTCAGAGCCAGCCTGAACTACAAAGCAAGACCCTGTCTCAAACAAACAAACAAACAAACAAAGTTAAGGAGACCAAAGGACCATGACAATAATAAAGTAAATGATGGAGAAACAAGAGGTGACTGTGATAATAAGATTTAATAATTTCAGGCCTGGACCTTCATTCTTTAAAGACAATAGTGATAAGAATCAGATGAGAACAGCCCGTAGGTTCACCCACCACTGCTCTAGATCAGGATTAAAGATCTTAGTTCTTTCCTTTTAAAAGAAGAAACCAAATTCATATAGAAGAAATGATATTCAGGATTAATGCAGCTGTACTTTGAAACTGTAGTAACAACAAAAAATACTACTGGCTTAAAAATTAAAATTTGTTATAAGTATGAAGGTATATTTAATGGAATCTAAAGTCAAAAAGATAACACAATCTTAGATGTTGAAGAAACCCCATCCTGTCTCAGTGTTATTACTTTATTTATACCTTTCCCAGTCAAGAATTTGTCTCTCTTCCTCATCCCACTTGGTAGATCACCATGAAGATCATCGGAGCCTCAACATGCTCAACTCCCTTAACCTTTACTTGATTTTCAACGACATCTGAGGTCAGAGGCCTCTTACATGTGAATGAAGAGATAGAACATGGAAAAGACAACTCCTGGTTTTTATGACAAGAAGTTTGACTTTGGTTACAAAGAAACTTTACTGTTGAGCAAAGATTGGGGCTCAGGTCTGTCTGGGAAGTCCAAGATGCCTTTATCACACCATCCACCATCATGTTTACTAGTGTAATCAAAGACCACAAAAACTCATTCACTCTTAATGGATCTCTAGATTTTTTCTTCTAGGACAATTCAAACTAGACATTAACTCAGGTGACAAGTATTGAGTTTCTACTTCATCAACAAGCACTTTGATAAGCAGTATAATACAAAATATAATGATAGTATCAATTAAAATAACTGATATTTATAGGGTATCATGTATCAGATGCTTCCTAGAATTATTTCAAGTATTAACTTCATTAATTCTCATATTATGTACATTTCACTTTAGATGTGAGAAAACAGAGTAGGAGAGTAGAAACTATAAATTATTTTCACCTCATTGAATCTTTTACTGGAAATATTAAAGAATGCTTGAGAAATTTATTGAAAACAAGATAAATTAAAATGTGAAGTGCAGCTGGAATATCTTTTATCTTCAATACCTACGAACAAATAGTACTTCAGACTTCTGGATTCTTTTGGATTTTAGAATATTTATATGGATTTTACTGGTTGAGCATTCCTCATCTAAAAGCTATACCCTCAGTTATATAATATCAATCATTTCATATTTCAGAAATTTAAGTTAGGGATATTCAATTTTTATATTTTACATCATAGAAAAGGCTTCAACAATCACCTCATGATTGATTCCCAAGGTACTTTATTTATCTTTTTAAGTTTTCTGAGCAGAAAAATTACCTCTCTCTTGTTAATGGAATCACTGAAACTGAAATCCTTGGCCCACGTGTATGGAGTCAGTTTTCCACTCTATACCTTTGGTCTCTAATAAGGAAAAACATTTGAGTATCAGAGCATGGAGTTTGTTTCCTGTATCTGCTGTAATGTATTACCTCAAAGGTGGTGAGTAGCCTTTGACTGGGGGCTATGTGTATTTTCCCTTGCTCTTATGTGCATGCTTACCATAAAAGGAAAGCTGCACTAGGGTAACTTACAACGGCCTCATCTTGCTCCACTAACACAGTCATGTTTTAAAAACTCTTTCACAAATAAAGTCACCTCCATGGGTTGGGAGGTTAGATAATGGTCATATCACTTTGAGGAACATAATCAAACACGCTACAAACAATTGGGGAAATCATTTCAAGTTTCTGTAAGAAAAGTATTGATGTTTAAGACATAACTCCAATTTTGACATTTAGTAAAAGTAATTCCCACAGGTCTCACACGACATGGCCTGAGACAAGGGACTCTCTTAAAAAGATAAATAACTGAGACAGAAGGGTTTTTTTTGTTTTTGTTTTGTCTTGTTTTTTACTTAAATGAACATGAGCTAACTTGAAAACTTCCACTTTCCCTCTCTAAAGTAAAATACTGACTTTTGAAGCTATAATTTTGGATTAGAAAAGCACACATTTAAACTTAATTAAAATCATGTGTTTCAGTTTTTCCTCTTTTGAGTCTAAAGTATAATTCACATGTGTTAACTTGGCAAAAGGGATAAAATAAAATTGCACATAAAATGATTTTATAAATAAGTTAAATACATTTTAAGGATCATGTCAGACTTGTGTTTTACTTCTAATACTGGTACATGACTTTGTACGTATCTTCTGTATTTCAGACCATAAAATTTTTGAGTATCAGAAATATTAACATCTGAAGTTTTCCTAGATGTAAAACTTGAGATTGTTTGAGACTTTAGAGGGTATGTACGATGGCAGGAATACAAAGTAGGATTCCAATGATATCTCAGAAAAATAACCTGAGATTTTTTGAGTATCTGTGACTGTTGAGTTCAAGTAGTTTCCCTGTGGTAAAAGCCTGGCGAGTTGCTAAGTCTCTTGGTTGTTTGTTGTAGGGAAACAGCATTTCCAAATGTGTGATACATAAAGCACCAGCTAGTAGCATGGCATGCATTTCCTTAATTTTAACACATATTCACACTTTTCCTGTCCCTGTAATTAGGTTGCATATCATTCAATGTCCAGGGATGTCTGCTAGCCAAACTTAAATCCTCTTAACAAATGCTTTTCAATGAATCACCCCAGTTGAGTAGTTTGTCTTCATCATACTTCAGGTTCCTGAATTTAACTTGGATCTTCCATCATTGTTTATAAGAGGTTACCTTCTGATCTTGCATTGAAATAAAATACTTCATGGAGGCAGAAGACTGACATTCTCAAGACATATAATGCAGTTGCAGGTGGCAGACATTGCCAGATCCTTTAAGCATATCATAAAACGTTCAAAGCTGGGAGAAACTGGTGTGATTTATTTCAACTTCAAACCATTTTACCTGTCCAAGTTTTCCAGAGGAATCTGAAGAGAAGCTGATTCATTTTCAGTGATACACGCTTAAATGAAGTATATAATGGGACAGAGATAAAATCCTAAAACGCTTTCACACATAATTATAATGTCAGTCTTGAAATCTGAAAAAAACAGTATGATAAACATCATTTATGAAGAAGAGCATGTCAGTCTCATATTCTGTACATCACTCTTTAGAATGATGGAAGCTCCCGCTTTAGGATTTCCAAAGGTGTATTAGCTCGTTAAAATTATTCAACATCATGTAATTAAAGAAATGCACTTATTTTTGTTTTTATCATTTTCAAACATACATAAAGGTAGACCATCTCCCTCTGCTACTGTTACTACCATTTACCATGTGCCCATCCTATGTTGTGTTACAGATTAGATAGTTATGAACTTCTACCTTACCTGCAATTTTTTAAATGGTGCAGTTACAGATGTAGTAACAAAAGAAACTGAAGTTAAATTCAGAATACTCTAAATTTTCATTAATTTGCTCTATAGCCATCAACCCATTGCTTCTCCTCTGACCTGACTGCCCTGGTTGTTCAGTAAATTTCTAGTACAAAATACACAATTTGCTTTTATCATTTTACCTTTCAATGCTTGTAAAAAGGTCTATTAGGTGAAAGGTAAAAATTTAAGAACTACTTAAACAGACAACTTTTTATTTTAAGGCATTTTCAAAGCCAAACTCATTTGTGATTTTAGCGCTAATACATAAAAGTACTTGATTAGCATTCTTTTTTTATCAGTCACCTTTCCAATGGCCAATCCTGAGAGTCCAATGCCAGCCATCACACTAAGAGCTATGAAATCAAAAGTACAACTTGGTATTGATCTGTCAAGTTCCTTTCATGAACAAGTCCCATGATTTGCAATAAATGGAGCCATCTGAGGTCACAGGAAGAGTTACTTAATTTTTGACCCTGTATATAAAGTGTTACCATTCCACTTTGGTGGTGATGGTGTCAAAAGAAGTGGTTTTCTTTCTCCTTCTTCCTTCTCTCAGTCATAATCTTATCTCTCTTCAGATGATCTTTCTCAACCCAGCAATGGACTCCAATTTTCTTGCATAGCTTGTCTGATGCTTCAAGGACTGGCAATCATTTTCCTCTCTATCCTCATTGTTTGCCTTTCTCTCACCGCTAGATTCCACTGTGACTGATCTTTGTTAAGTTCCCTGAGTGTATCAAGCTTTATCCCTGTTTCTGTTACTCTTTTATCCAAGGGCATTCTACTCTACAGCCTCCATCCGATTATTGCTTTGTTCAGTCTCATGGTCGCTCAAACTGTCGCTTCCCTCTGGGTGGAATTACAAAGTCATAGTCACCAGCTTGGAAGTAGGTGGTCCTTCTATCAAGCTCCTCAACATCTCATATCACCATGCAGTCAACATTTTGTTATCAATGCCTTATTCCTGGTGTGTCTCACACTATATATCAACTTCTGAGATGGTTTTCCAGATGGACAGTAGATGGTCTGAAGGTCCTATTATATTTCAGTGCTTTGCTGAGCAGTGTGACCAAGTCTGGAGTCTACTATCCAAAGCATAAATTCAAGATAAAAAGGTTTCAGTCTGTTTGCAGTCATTGTGTGTGACATGATATTTCAGTTCTACCAGTACAATGTTTTAGCAAAACAAATGTCTAACAGTTCACTGGATACACAAGTCTCAAACAGCTGTGATCAATGTCATGCTTCTGAAATGATTTGCAATTGCACAAGGAAGAGACCACAGTTTTTCCAAATCTAGTCTGGAAAAAAACTTATTTTGTGAAATAGCAAATATTCAAAGGGAAACTGGTAGGGGAAAGTAATGAAAGGAAAGAATAAATATGATTTTAAAAGGAAAAGGAAGCCTATGTATATAGGAGGTGAGGGGTTGTAAGGTTGGCAGGGACATGTGTAAAAATGAGACTTAACTCATGTCATATACTGGTACAAATTTCCCAATGTTGAGTGTGATTGTGAGCTGTATATAAAATGTACAAATAAAGAATTCAATTAAAAAAGTTAAACTAAAATTTTAAACCCCAATATGTAAAGGCCTGGGATTTAGAGATACTTCTTCTTTGTAACTGTATTTTATTATTTTACTGGTGTAAACATTATAAACTTTGTAACTGAAGAGTCTACTATGAACAACGCACTTTGACTATACAATAAAAGTTAATCACTCCAACAGTTCTATATGTAGAATTGCTGTCCCACTTCACAGATAAAAAGACAGAGTCATTCAGTTGCTTAATGATGTGTCTAAAGTGACATGGTAAATAAGTATCAGACATATTCTCACAAATCACACTACCCTGATTCTAAAGCTTGTCTTGTTCCCACTCTATGAAGAAACATCCCAATGTCTCAGAATAGAGTATTCATTATTTAGAGATTCAATAAGGAAAATTATTTATTTGGAAATGTCTGTTTTATGTGTGCTAGGAAAAATACTCTTCTTGGGATCACTAGTAGAATGTTCTGCCCAACAAGACCATCTACAAGGACACATGGATGGCAGGGAAGAGACATCCTTGTCACCCTTTCCTCTGAGGAATGCTCTCTGAAAAATCTGGCCCCTGGGCCAGAGATTTAGCTCAGTGGTTCCAGGGCCTGCCCAAAAAATCCAAGGTCCTGAGTTGATCCCCAGTAACCACATACAGTGCTGGGTGTGGTGACTCACGCCCACCAGCAATCAATACCACATACCACAGTGCCTGGTGTCCTGGCTCATGCCTGTAATCCCTGCACTTGGGAGGCAGAGACAGGAGGATTACTGAGTTCTAGGTTTGCCTGGGCTACATAGTGAGCTGAGGGCCAGCCTGAACTACAAAGCGAGACCCTGTCTCAATCATCATCATCATCATCATCATCATCATCATCATCATCATCATCATCATCTGCCTCCTGCAATGCAGGCAGTACTTCTCATGGTTACATCCAAGAGCTGACTGAGCTCTGGACATGGGGTTGTGGAGTCCAGAGATTGAGATTTCCACTCAGGGTGTTGGATGAAAGCTAAATCATTCCAGTTCACATGGTTGAAGGAGTCACGTGAGTGAAAACATGCATGTGAAAGGATCCTGGAAATAGTAAAATTGCAGAACACATACAAGGTGTCATCACTCTCCCCTATAAAGCAGAAGAAAGACATGATGATTCTGTGTGGACATGTTACCCTCCACACTGTGAGGGAGCACTTGAGGAAGGGAGAAGGTCGCTCATTTCCTTGTCCCTTAACAAGTTCCTGGGTCTTAAACAGAAGCAACTCCCTAAAGATGGCCCTTGCTGACCAGCTTTGTAATGATCAGAGACCCCATCCCATTCCAACCTGGATGGCAATTTTATCTCTCTGCTCAGAAAAAACTCACTGCCTGTAATCCACACCTGAACTTAGAATCTACCTAGTTTGTTTTGGATTTGTCTTATTATTATGTGTGCATGATAATATTAACAGTTAAGATTTAACATGTAATGTATAGTAGCCAAATTATGCTTTATAGACATTACCTGTTTAAGCTTTATTGCTACCTTGTGCCACAATTATTTCCGTTTTCCTATGTGAGTAAACTGAGCCTGACAGATGGGAGTACTAGCAGGGCAGGAACTGAGCTCAAAACTCCCCTGGACCTTACATTTCCTCTGTGTCACGCCCATGACTTTAGTAAACTTCATCTTTCAAATCAGTTAACATAGCCTAATTAAAACTGTTTTCCCTAAGGAAACAGTCACTTGGATGGAATCATAGTTAAATAAATAGTGTCCGATTCATACTGTAAAAGACAATAAATAGTAAGGGTCTCTATTTCATGAGATTATATGAAGAAACTTAACTTTGCTACCACAGGTAAACACCCAATCCTTTATTTTGATTATGGCATTTTCTCCTGCAGGCCTTTTTTCATTCCCATTTCTTTATTTCCGCATAAGCTTAATGTCCTCAAGCATACTCTCAGTACTAACATTTATTTTGTACTCAGAAAAAAAAGAAGAAAAAACCTGTACCAAATCTGCAATCTACAAAAGACAGGAACAAGCAGAATATGCCCAGTAGGCCTGCTGGGTCTGACTTACATGGTAATCAGAACAGAAATCAGAGCAGATAGCCAAATGGAAGCAGTCATCACAGACTACCAACATTCATCAGTTTTTAGTTAACCACTATAGCTCTGTAGCTAGCTGGCTCTCTAAGGGACCAGGAGCTCATAAGTGGCAGTTTGCAGAGATGGCTACATCTTGGTGTTTGAATATGGATTAATAGTGTTGATAATGGGATAGTCCACTGATTGGTCAGCACTATTCTGGGGGTGGGTAATGGGAAGCTCCACCATGGATGTGGGTCACATCAACCATTAGGCTTATAGCCTTAATGGACTAAAAGGAAAAATAGAAGACAGGCTACTGCCACTTGGTATCTGCTGTCTTCTGTCTTCCATGCTATGGACTGTTTCTCCTTTGCCGTATTCCTCTGACATACTAAACTGCCTTCTGGCCATCTAATTATGGACTGAAATTACTACAAATTGTGAAAAAACAAAACAAATAAAATGCTTTCCTCTTTTAATTTGTGGGAATTGGGTATTTTGCCCCAGGACTAAGAAAGTAACTAAGATGAACTCAACAGTTAAGATCATGAATTTTAGGATGAAGCTGAATTAAAACTCCACCTCAGGTATTTCTAATGATTCAACAAATACAATTTAAGGGCCTGCTATAAATCAATGTGTAGGGAATTAATTTTCCCCTAACTAGCCTTGTGAATGAAAGCAAATCAATAAATTTCCGATTTCAGTCTGCTTATTTGTAAAATGGCTAGAACACAGTATAATAGCTAGTTGTTATGTTAACTTGAATGGATGAAGTCGTATATCACAGATCAGTGGAGCACAACTCTGAAGACATCAATGGATGTTTGTCACATGGGCTGCAATCTGAAGAGGAAAGACACACTCTGGATGTGGGTAGAACCACCCAATGGTTTGTAGCCTGAATGGAATAAAAGAGCAGAGAAGAAGAAAGTCTTCTATTTTTCACTTCTTCAGAGGAGCTCTGTTCCTTGCCATTACCTTTGCCTTTGTCTCCAGCATCTTTGGGCTTCCAGGGCACACACTGTAGCCTTCCTACACAGACCCTTGGCTTTCCAATATAGACTCACACTCACCTCTGCAGTGAGTTTCAGGTGTTATAAAATTTAGAGGACAGTATATTGCTAATTCTCAGAATTTTGTTCAGTGATGGCAGCTCTATTTGACCTCTGGACTGTGTGGGAATTACTTGTCTCGTTCAATCCTTGCAACAATCATGAGTAGTATCATTACTATATTACCATGTGCCCCATTTAAGAGGTGAGCACATTGAAGAGACTCACACCACTCACTGGTTCGAGGGTACAGCATTGGATTGTATCTCGATCTTTCATGTGAAAGTCTTAGTATCATTTCTTGCCACTGAGAATATAAACTCAGCTGTACCGAGGTCTTCCCAACACCAAATCCCGTAGCACCAGACATAATCATATGAGTTTTCTGGACCTTCAGATGCTGAATGGGCAGGAAGGCTGCCAGGCTTAGCTTCTATCCCCCATTGTTCTATCCCCCATTGCTGCCAACTCAGATGTTTCATGTATTATTCATGCATGTGGTGTCCTACCCAAAACACTGTTCACTTCCCAAGGTTGCCATGGATAGACAGGTACTAGAAACATACAACTCTAGGCCAACAGCAGAGGAATCTGGCATACAGTCTGGGGACCTGCTGAGCTGTCAGTGTATGTCAGTTCTGATCAAACCACAAATGGTCTCCTCAGCCTGGCACTCTGTACCTTGGTGTATCAATCGCTCTGGGAAACCTTAGCAATGTGCAAGACACTGTACAAAGAAAGTCTGCTTAGTCTGCTCAAGCTGGCATGAAAAATTTCTAGATGGTTAAAACAACAGACTTTTATTTTCTTATACTTGCAGAGTTTGGAAGTCTGCGATGCCAGCCTGACTGGCTTCTGTGAAGGCTGTCTTTGTGACATGCTGATGGGGTCTTTGTGACACCCTTCTGACTACACTCTCTTGAGATGGATGAGAGAGAGACAGGGGGAGCTCTCTGGTGTTTTCGTATAATGGGATTATTCTCATCTTGAAGGTCTCCCCTCAGAATTTCATGCATATTCATAAGGCTTCATCTCCACATACCATAGTAGGGGGTAGGAATTCTGGAGGGGGACACAATTCAGTCATTAGTAGGAGTTAAATAGTGTACTGCACTGGGAGTTTTATTAATTTTATTGTCCTAGAGGATCACTATGAAATTAGAAAACACACAAAAGAGAAATCTGAATAACAAACATGTGACATAGTATGTAATGCCTTGCTTCACAAATGGTTCTCCTTATAGATCATTCAGTATGAGGACAGAAGCATTCCATAAATTTTTTTTTCCTGTTCATGAACTCTACATTGGTTGATGTACACAGACGTGTCCTTCCTCCCCAGAATCATGGATGAAATTCAGCTTATGCACTCAAGTACCACTGCATAATCATTTAGTAGTTTTAATATAATTTTAGGGTAAAATTAGACATGGTTAAGAGTGTGCACTGAACAAAGCATGAGTAATCACTGCAAATGATTATTGCACTCATTTAATAAATAGCACACTAAAATTCAACTCTGTGTGTACATAGTTCTGGAAATGACTTGAACAGGACTATTCTTTTAGTTTACACTGATAGGCTAATGGCTGTGTAACCATTCAAAACTGACCTTTTAGTTTAACTGAATCAAACCTAAGTGAACCCATACATGAAGGTGTTTACTCATATGATTAGGGACTAAAGCTCCACTTAATAAATTATTATAGTTTTAATTGTTTTAAAAGTTATCCCCTTTAATCTTTTAATCTAGAGATTGATTTTTTCACCACCAAATTACAGCATTGAAATGCTTTGGATTTGACAATGTATTTACTTTTACCAGTGAATTTTAGCCATACATTTTTACCTTACTAACCAGCATCTGCTTTCTTAGCTTGATGGTAGCCTTCCTTGTAAAGCAAGTCTAGTAATGATAAATTCTTTGAGATTTTCTATGAGAAAGCTTTTTGTCACTATTTTATTTTCAGAAGATGAGATTACTTAGTATTCCTGATTGCCAGTATTTTTTTTCAGGATTTTGAACATTGATCCTACAATGTGTACATGTTTAAAACATTACATTTGTTTTGGCAACAATTGTTTCAAGTAAAAATAAAGTAACACAAAAATGACCCATTTGAATAAATCTGAAAAATCACAGAGCTTTGCCATAGAATGTCACACAAGTAGCCAGATCTCAACATGGCTTTAGAATTATTCGCCACAGGCTTAGGTAGTTTGATAGCTAGTGTTCAGTAGTTGTTGAATGAGAGAATAAATTAATGAGTGAATAAATGTTAAGGCCTATTTTGTCTCAGGATAATAGGATTAAACTACCATGCATCCCTTCTGATGCTCTTGCAAGAAATTTATAAGGGTAGCCTGAGATTTCATCCAGGCTCTAGCATGTTCTGCTGGGCTTACTTCAAGGTGGAGGTCTAGTGATGACCTGAAATTAATTTCTCATTCTGAAGCCCAGGATGGGGGCAGTGAAAACCCAGATTCTTAATGCTGGAAGAAGCAGTGGATAGTAAGCCCCGAAATGCACACTCAGTTCTCATTTTATCTGTATCATGCCCATTAGTATTCCTCCACAGGGCAAGTCAGGATTCGCCCTCAGAGTCCCAGCAATAGATAATGTTTGTCACAAATTCAGGGCAAGGTTGTGAAGGGTTCATACAGTCCCTGTGTAATCAAAGACTAAGATCACTAATTCAACACACGAACTCCTTCCCTCCCATACACAGGAATAGTTTTCCATGGAAGTATCTTTCTTTCTCATAGAGACAGTTCATTTTCATTGAACCTCATTCTTTAGGGTAATCTCAATCTTTAAAAATCACCTAGAGGAACTGTGAAATGTATATTTAGCTTAGAATTCTCCCTGATAATTCTCTGATATTTATCTTCTGATATTTATCATTCTTAAAATCATGGCCTCAGTTCACTTCACTCAGAAGAGCTCCAGTAAGCGGTTTCTTTCTTTTTTATTCTATTGATGTGAATGTTTCAAATTTTTTCCTGGATGGCAGGGGGAGGAGAGGGAAGATTAACACTTATAATAACTTTGCATTCTAGTCTTCATCATGAGCATCTTGCCCCTGCTACTTTTCTACTTTCTTCCAGATATTTTTTTTTACTGTGTACCTAAGACCTAATTCTTCCTCCACATTTTATTTCACTCTTCAGTGAAACTTCTGATGAGCCACAAAATTGGCATTTTAGGTGTTTACAGTTGTATATTAAAATCTAATCTAAGCAGTATATACTTAAGCTACACTTAATTTGGAAAGTGAGATGTCTCTGGCAGAAAAACAATAGGAAAATACAAATGAGAATTGATTCCCCTTAGGTTGAGTGGTTCCAGTTAAACCATTTTTCCTGGGTTAATGATAAGAGTGGAAAGGGTGTATTTCAGTGTACAACATATTAGCAAGTGGCCTGTGCCAGGCAGTGCAGTGGGAGCTGGGGGTTTAGGAGGGCACAGAACTCATGTCTCCACTCAGAGTGCTCAGCCAGGCACGAGCAGCATTCCTTCACTCATCCACTTGCTCCTGGATTCCATCACTTAGTCATTCAGTAAGTAATTTCCCAGTCACCTGTAGTCATAGTTCTGGGGGCTGCAGATACACAGATGAGTAGCATAGACTGTCCTCACAAAGCTTAAGCTCCGGTTCAATGGAGTCATTTTTAAAGTAGTGTGAAGTATAACTTTAAGATAATGTGAGTATTCATAAGCTTTATTTAAATCTTTTTTAGAGGACACTTCATTTTTTTCTTTCCTCTTCCTCTTCCCTTCTTCTTCCTTTTGTTCTCCTTACCCCTCTTCATATCCTTCTTCTTTGTCTTTGTTTTGTTGCTAAACAACATTAATTGATATTCTCAGAAACAAACTTAAACAGACTTTTGTTTGGGACAAAATGAGTGATTGAGAACATGTACTCTACCAAATTTTCTCCAAGAAAATGATCCTTGAGAAGTATACACACTCACCACTTTCATCCTAATAAAGGTACCTTAACTATCCTTCAACTTGAATATTTTTATTCTATGCACTGATCACCTGATATAGTTCTGAAAATGAAATTTCATGTACTTGCTTTATGCTTCTTTTAGAATTCCTAGCTTTTAAATAAAAAGATTATGTTTTTACATATTAGAAATCCTGGCACAGCTAGGTTTAGAACTCTTAATTGTATCACGTGAAGAGACTAACACAAAACTTCACAAAGCTGAGTTTTAAAGGACACGTCCAAAATTATAGAGAAAATTTTAATGCAAAATCAAAAGGAAAAATTAAATGAATAAAGAAAAAAGACAAAAATAAAGAAGGTATTCAAAAATTAAATTCATAGGAAAAGTTTTGATAAATATTTTCAATATTTGAGCTTGTCATGGCTTGTGTCTAGATTTATACCCCCAAAGCCTGGTGCCATTTTAGGTGGGGCTTTTCAGAAGAGGCTAGATCTAGGGTATGTGCTGATAGGTATAAAGGATGTGACTCTGGGATGGAGTCATGGTGCAATGCTGGGATTAAGGCTGCCCTATATTGGGTGAGGTATCTACCCTATGTGTGGGGAGCCCAGATAAGATATAAGGGACAGAAAGAGGGTCACTATTTGTCACTGGTTCCTTGCTGTTTTGCTGCCTTCTGCCTACCATGAGCTGTTTCTCCTGTATTGCTTGTCTGCCATTGCACTCTGCCTTGGGGCCAGCCTATTATGGACTGAAACCTCTACAAACTGTGAGTCCAAATAAACCTTTCCTCCTTTAACTTTGAATCTCAGGCATTTTGTCTCAACAATAAGAAAAGTAACTAAAACAGAGCCCTTCCATTTTTATGTTAATTGAAAAGTCCTTTGAGTGCAAAGAATTGGATGAGTAATCTGAAAATGTGGGTTTTGCTCCACTTCTAATAGTTGGAACACTGACCAAAATTAATCCCTTCTCTACTTTTTCTCTCCACTTGTTGAGATGAAGGTTTACCCAGGCAAAGATGAAGGGCTTTTGGCTTTGAGGGTGCTCACGCTATCATTCACCTGCACAGATTTCCCCTGCAGATACAGAAGAGAGGAAGGAAGGAAAAATAGAATATTGAATATATCACTGAGGACAACCAACAACCAAGAAGGCATTTTCCCAAAAAGAAAACTGGGCTGGGAAATCTATGCTAAAATATTTTCTCTAAACTGGCTGTGAAAAGACCTTTACGTGTTCAACATTATCTCCCACTTCTGAAGGGGCAGGGATAGGGTAAGCCTATATCTGTTGTCACATACTTAAAGACTCTTCCACTTAGTGGATGGAATTTCTATTTTGGAAAAAAAAAAAACAAAAGGTAATTTGTTTTTGCAGAAAGCATTTCCACAAAGCCAGCTCCTCTGTTTCCATTCACACCAAATGAACTCAGGTCAGCATATGGCAAGAATGGTTTCAGCCAAGGCCTCCAATAACTGGACCTAAAGAGGCTCTAGGGAAAAGCCCTTAAACGAGCCCACAGATATTACTCACAGCATCTGCCAATGCAACTTCTGACCAGGAGGAAGCAAGACTCCAAGAAAAGACAGGTTCTGGCACATGAGAAAATGCTGTGTTCATAGGCAGTTTGTGCCATTTTCACAAGCTGCTTTTTGGCTTAGCTCAGGGGCTGTACCAGTGAGAGTCACTTCCTGGTCTGCTCAAAGAGTCAGGGCAGCTATGGTTGGTAGTCCTTTATTGCCACCATCAGCAGGCAACATTGAAAAAGCACTGGATTATCTCTCTACATTGATCCTCATTCCACATACAGCTTACTCCTTCTCTCTGGACCTTAACTGACTCACTCTTAAAAGGCTCTGTTAGTCCTAATGTATTGGGAATACAGAGAAGCAAGACATGATTTAAATGCCTTAACCTTGCCTTCAAGCTGCCCTCTGTGAGTATTATGGATGTATGCATCTATTCTCATTTGTGTGACAACTTTATAGTGGACAAAAATAAGGATCAGAGACATGGATAGACCAGAACCAGTTCAGTTAACCAAACATAAGTTACGCATTATTGTGAAGTTTAGAACAAATAGTCAGGTCCCACTCTCCATGAGTTCTCAATGGAAAGACAAACCTGACAAAAGATAAAGTTCAGTGCAACAGAAGGCCACAAGCAGATGGGTGGAAGAATGAGAGTGAGAGGGCAGAGTCCCCTCCAGGGCATAGCAAAAAGATTAGGGAACAAATTCCCAAAGTGACTTGTAGGATGATGAGGGCTTATCTCTAAAACAGTCAGGGAGAGTGACTGGAGCAAAAACTAAAGGCTTTCCATGTCAGAAGGTGAAGTGTAATACTTGGGACCATAAAAGGGCAAAAAATCCAGCATGGTAGACAAGGAACTGTTCAATTAATTCAATGCTCTCACAATGTAAATACAAGGAAATGCTAACCTGGGTTCAAGAAAATGCCTTCTAAAAGCAAACTTATCCTTCATCCATTAAAGTATTCTGCATTTTTCTGTACCTTACTTGACTACATTTGATATAGAAATGCAACAAAGGGATGAACCCATACTTACCTTTCAGTTTAAGAAGTCAAGCATGCCAGAGAATCATAGAGCCTTGCACCTGAGCACCCTCTGATGATTCCAATCACAGTCATTTCTGTCTCGGAAATGTAGTAATGAATGTGATTATAAAAATGGACCAATGAACTCAATAAAGAAAAAAAAAGGAAGAAGTATGGTAAAATTAGTTATTTTATTAACTTATGTTGTAAGATATAACCGTCACATGGACAAGAGCGTGACTGTCCCTAGGATAAGTACATTCCTTCCCTCTCCCAGGCTAAAGGTCATAGCACATCTTAGTTAAAAAAAAAAATAATTTGCCAGTTAACAGTGAGAAATTCCAATCTGTGTGACTAACTTATTCCTTCCCAATGGCTAGTTCCTCATGAAATGTCAAATTATGGTCAGATGTTTTCTTGGAAAATCTAGAATCAAAGGAATCAAGAATCTAATGACACAAACATAACCTCTATTTCTTCCCTTCCTCCCTCTTCTCTTGCCTTTCTTCCTCTCCAATTTTCTCCTCCCTGCTTCCTTTCTTCCTTCATTCCTTCTTTTATTGGCTGTGGTAAAATATAAAACATCTAGTTTAATTAGATTTCAGATCAACAACATGACAAATCTGTACTAAAAATTATTCATTGTTCATCTAAAATTCAAACTGAATTGGACATTCTATATTTGTATTTGCCAAACTTGGCAACCCTATAATCTTTTGGTGAATATTTATTGGAAGTCAAGGTTAAATGTCTTTAGCGAAAGTCATGTTGATAAATATCTCTTAATAAAATAAGAAAGAAAATTTAGCTCTGGAATTTTTCTCCAAATCCATAGCTGCACTCTAGATACAAGGAAAGTATCAGACAAAGTTGGATAAAGGAATAGTTGACAAAATTTGTCGTACCTGGTACTTTATATAGCTATTCTGACATAAAAAAAAAAGTATGAATATTGCCACAGACCAGAGGAATCTAAGGAAACACAGTGAATAAATGCAATAGAATACCCTTCATTGGATTTTAGTGCAGAAGACTTAGGGATGGAAACACTAAATCTGAATAAAGTTTGCAACTTAGTTTATAGTGCAAAATCAATATTGGTTTCTTAGTTATAATAAATCATGGTAATGTAATCTGTTAACATTAAGAGAAACTTGGTGAGGCATATACAGGAATTCTCTGTGTTATTTTTAGGATGCTCCACAAATCTAAAATTATTTCAAACTGAGTTTATCTTCTAAAAAAGTAGAACAGGACAACCAATTATCTGAAAATTGTAGTTAGTTTTGTAGGCAAGAGTGAAGGCTACAGTAAATGCATTAAAATAGTGAGAGGGAGAGAATCAGGTTTATTTAGGTGGTATGAATGACAGCTTCATATTCTTTGGAGATTAGAAGAAAGGCTTTCCAGGGGCAGGACACTGAGGCCCATACACAAAGACTACGCACTGGCTAAGGCTTTATCCAGTGATTAAGTGTCCCAATCACACACACCAGATGTGTGCATGCCCTGAATCCTGATAAATTTCTAATCCTATAATTCCCTGGAGAATAAAATCCATTTTTCCAAGTCTCAGAGGTTTTTCTCCTAAACAACTTGTTTAACTGATTTATAAATGTTTGGGTTTTCATTTGCATCAAATAAATTGTTTCCACCAGTGAGCTGATGATTCACTTTGAGTGGAAAGCCTCTTCTGTCCTAGAGTCATGTTTCTGCTAATTTGTCATGCTGCACTGATGGCCTTTGGAATCCCTTAATTTATCCCATAGTTAACTACAGTAGTTTAAACTGTTAAAGGTTTGGATGGAACTGGATTTTGTGTCTTGGTTTTCAGTGTAATATTTTTTGATGGATAACTGGACAGAGACCAAAGGAGGGCCGTGTATATTGGAAGCAGTGGAGAGGTGTGGAAGAGGTGAAGACATTCCTCTTCTCAAGTATAAAGATATTGTCTTCAAGGAGCTTACAGATTGTTATGGTCTTTTAGACATGAATTCCAGTCTGGGTACTAGATAGACAAATGAGGGACTTGATGACCAGCAACACTGAAACACATATAAGTGAAGTCAAATAGTAACAGGTAGAGTAATAGATCTAATTTTTGCCTTCTTCCCCTGCTAACCTTGTTTTATATGTCAGCCTTTGGTAAATGAGAGAATTCCATCCTCCTGTCCACAAAGATATAGCATGTCCCAGAACGACCAAGGATAGAAATTTTGTTGGAGAAATATTCTTTCCACTGAGGCTACCAGTATTGCCATATATTTACTTCTTCAATATAATTGTTTACTTAATGAAATAAAAAGTTGCATTTTTTAAATATATCCCTTTTTGGTATTTTAATTAGACAAAAAGAGAAGTAATACCTTCCAAATGCCTGTAAAAAGCAACAAAATATGTAACTTTGGCATAGGTATTTTTCTGAGCTGATGACAGATTAGATAAGAAAAAATAGAAGAAAAGTTCCTTGCCTTCCTTTATAGTCATACAACAATGCATGAATGTGTGAGGTGTCCCATTCCCTTCTCTCCACCAAGAAGCACAGAAATGAATCACTGAGAAGATTTGAAACTCTTACCAGCCAGGAGTCTGAAGCCTGAAATCTAGAGAAAAACCTTCAGAAGAATTTATAGCAAAAAAAATTGCTAATTACCTTTTATATTGCATTAGTTTCCCTATATATTTGATTGTCCATAATCTGCATCCCAGAACTTGAAGTTCTTTTTCTCTGGCTTCCCTACAAACTTATTGTTCTTTGGTAAGAAGAGAAATAAGCCCAAGGTCTAATCACAGTTTTGAATTTTTCACCACCAAGTACTATCACATGGATTGGCATGAACTATGAAATAAGTGTTTGAATGAGGAGGATATTTTTTAGTAATTTGAGGAGATTCGTAGCAATATGTTTTATACGATAGTTGTTATTTTCATTTAAATGTTCACTGTAATTTTGATGACCAGTTGAATATCTTCAGATGCATGTGTTAACAAATTTCTGCTTGTTTAGCTTTTGTTATTCTAGCATTAGTCTAATTTTCAAGAGTCCAGCCAATAAACCTAAGGAGAATAGAGGAAGAAGGATTTTTATCTCCAACAGCTGTTAAATGCTTTGGGCTAACCCTGTTAAAGCCACTATATAATTTCTCATTTAATCTTCATAAAGCCACTTTTATTTACTTCACTCACAGATAAGCAAAATAAAGATGGAAAAGTTAAAAAGCCATGTACATTCACAACATGATTAAATAACAATGGTTGTCTTTCTCCTGAGTTCAGTCATAGGAACTGCAACTTCTCTCTGCTGTTTTTCTTTAAAAACCAAAACTTTTTCAGCTAAAAGAGATATTCTGGTGCATAATTATGCGGTTCTGCAGAGCAGACTTCCTTACATCTCCTCAATCTTTTCTCCAAGCCCACAGCCAACATCAAACTCAAGATAAGACAATTATGATTTGCTAGTGCAGCCACTCCTAATCGCCTTTACCACTTTGTTCTTTTCTGCATCCAGAAATCAGCCCACTGCAGTTTTACTCATTATTTTTATACTGTTGTTCTATTTATTTATTTTTACTGTGAAGTCTTCAAGGACTTGGTTTATTTTTCTCACTATGAGATCCTCATTGCCTAACAATTCTGATGCTCCCTCAAGGTTTCCATCCATTCTTCTATTTCTTAAAACCCTTTGTAGACTAAACATTCCCACATGCCTGTGTCCAGATGACACTCCTCCCTACCACTTGGACATCACTATCTGTCAATTTGTTTTCTGAACTCAGAAACACAATCAATACTTCAAACTGAACCCAAACAAAACAGAATTCTACATTGTTCCAGTCTGTTTTGTGTTGTTATGACAGAATACCAGATACTTAGTAACATAGTAAAAGAAAGAAATGGATTTCTCACAAGTTTGGAGGCTGCTCACCCCAAAGCCAGCATAAAATGAGGCCTTGATGCTGCATTACCAATGGCAGGAGGCTGAAGAACAAAAGAACTCTCATGAAGAAGAACAAGAGAGGGTGGAACTCATTTCACAACAAATCCACTCACAACAAGCAAATGAATGAATAGCATTAATCTCGTCATAAAGAAAAATTATTTGTGACTTGGTCACTCCTCTGAACACAGTTGCATCGAGAACTAAGTTTTCAACACTTGCACTTTGAGGGGTGCATTCAAATCATAACATTCATCTTCCCCCAGAATCTGTTCCCAACTTCCTTCAAACCATTTTCACCTGGAACTCAGCTAGTGGTAATTCTTTCCTATCAGAGACTCGAGCCAAAAGTATGACCCCATCCCAAAATTCTTGTCTATCTTTTTATGGCATTTCCAGTTTATCATCCAATCCACTGGGTCTCTCTTCAACTTCTGACCAGACATATTGACCCCACTGTGATCCAAGTCACTACCAACTTTTCTTCAAGGGTTACTGTTCTAACCTTCATACTAATTTCCCCACCTCTCTCCTTGCTCCACCTCAGCCCCAAGGACTTCTAAACTCCAAGCCTACCCACTTCAAGTCTACGCTCATAATAATCTCTTCTGACAATAACCTGTATATGGAGACACCTTCAAGACATGCTGGAGAGAGAGAATAGCTTTCTCTACTAGGGACTCACATTGATCTTTGGTGTGGAATCAGTCAAGGAGAAAGTAGCAGGGAGAGATCTCAAAGAGGCAGTCAGTCCACTCGGAAAACTCAGCTTCCTCTCTGGAAATTTTATCTGTTAGACCATCAGTCACCTCTTTTACCTATGAAGATTCTTGACTTTGTTACAGATCACAATCCTTTGAGAGGGTGGGGAGTATACTAAAATAATCACATATGTCATAAGGAAAAGGCTCTGAGTGGACCTTTTTATTTTGTTACTTTCTTTATGACTTGGATTTACCTGTGTCAAACTATGAAATGTGTGCCCGTAGCTGGCCCATCCCATCACATAGATCTAAAACTCTGTTCTAGCCAACATTTCTAGAAATTATTTCCAAGTTGGGGATGTGTTGAAATATTAACTTGGGATGTCTGTTTGCAATTTGCTTTTTAGAAATGCATGAAAATTGTTGAGTTATGCTAGAGATGCAAGGAACAGTCCTGGTCCATACGAACAATGTTTTTTGGGGTTTTTTTATTTTGTTTCTGTAAAACCATGGATTTGATTTTTTTCAAGCTGGAGTCCCACTGGGCCCTGATGGCACTGCCATAAGATGCTAGGGCTGGAGGGTTAGCTCAGTGGTTCCGGCGCCTGCCTCGCAAGCACAAGGTTCTGAGTTCGAACCCTGGTAACCACATACAATGCTGGGCATGGAGACTCACGCCCACCAGCAATCAATACCACATACCACAGTGCCGGGCGTGGTGGCTCACACCTGTCATCCCAGCACTCGGGAGGCAGAGGCAGGAGGATTGCTGAGTTCAAAGCTTGCCTAGGCTACATAGTGAGCTCAGGGCCAGCCTGAACTACAAAGAGAGACTCTGTTTCAAAAAAAAAAAAAGATTAAGATTCTAAAACCTGCTCTGTCAAAAACATTTGGCTCTTTGAAATATTTACCATATATTTTATATTCAAAAATTTGAGATCAAATCACTGTTAAACTATAGTAATTTGAAAACAATTAATTCACTTAATCATGGCTATTAGATGAATGGGAAAACATTCAGCCCTCTTTTCTTTGCCAAACCATCCCAAACCATCCCAAAGTAAGAGTAAAACAGTGTTCCCAGCCTTTCCATTCTCCTTAGGGCAGCTTTCCCTTTCACATTCAAATAACAGTCCAAGGCCTAATATTGACTGCCTGTCTCCTAGGAGGAATTTCCTACTTTTTACGTATTTCTGAGAATCCCTTAGAAATTTTATTATATGTCTCACAAATCTGAGTTGGTCTCCACTCTCTCATTTCAAGTCAGTGCCTTCAGATTCTCCACCAACACTTCTAAAGACTTCTTCACCAGGGAACCCACTGGTACTGCTCTCTCTTTACCTCAAGGGAAAAAAAAAAAAAAAGAAGTCACTATTTCCTTAAGCTCAGTTCAGACAAAACACTGAAATTCAGTATGCCTTGAACATGATAAAAGAGGATAACAAGGCAGAACAAAGAAATCTAGAGCCAGGGATTTAGCTCAGTGGTTCCATCATCTGCCCAATAAGCACAAGGTCCTGAGTTGGATCCCCAGTACACATACCACAATGCAGGGCATGGTAGGCTCACACCTGTAATCCCCGCACTTGAAAAGCAGACACAGGAGGATTGCTATGAGTTCAAGGCTAGCCTGGGCTACGTAGTGAGCTCAGGGCCAGCCTGAACTACAAAGCAAGACACTGCCCAACCCCCGCAAATAAAAGAAAATCTAGAGATATCTCTCTCAGGAGTACAAATCATTTTTCTTTATAAGACATCCCTTATCTTCATGATACTTTTTACTAAGTAGTGTGTTCCTTGTTTTTCTCACATCAGATTTCAGCCTTCAATTTTAACTCCATCCAAAAATTAAAATCAACTGGCATCATCAGTCCTGAAAAATACTTTTTGGCTTTATTGGTTTGAGAACTTTATATCCTATGTTCAAATACTCAATGTTACTATACTGGCTCCAAACTTTCCTTAGAAAATTAAATGTTAACTTTCCTATCTTTAATAGTGTAACAAAGGTGTTCCCAGGAGACACCAGCAGTAAGTTTCATCTTTATTGTTACGGATTTTATCAAGATGTTCCTCAAGAACCTCATGAGCTCTTATGTTGGGCATTGCAACGATAGCTGGACAACTGGAGCTACATAGCTGTTTTGTTGTTATAAGGTGAGGACATGATCATATTCTTTTGGGACATGATCCAAAAGAATATATATCCTTTCTTGGCTCCTTCATTCCCTTTTGGTTTCTTGGATCCCATGAGATCAGCAGTTAGTTGTTCTTCCATCATGTCTGTCTCCAATGCAATCCTTCTTTGGAACCAGACAACCATGGACTGAAACAGGAGCCAAAATAAGCCTCAACTCTTTTAAGTTGTTAGCATGAAGTATTGTGTCTTAGGAACAAGGACATTGATTAAGTCAGATTTTGTGCAAAGAAGTGGGATTATTCCTATAATTGTACCTGACAATGTGGTTCAGAAACCTGTGCAAATGGTACACTGGAGGAGTTTGGAAATGTTTGTAGCTACTAACCAGAATGCTGTGAGTTGAGCTTGATGGGAAGTTCTGGTATAAATATACATGGTCGAGACCAGGCTCAGGGGGTTTCAGTTGAGAACATCCAATGGGAATTGGACTCCAAGCCATTTGTGCTATTGTCTGGCATTAAACTTACCTACACTTATCATATATTTGGTACTTTAAGATTATGAATACAGAATGATCACAGAATGATTAATCTGGAGGAGAAAATTTCAAGACAGCATAACATTAGAGCTGTGGCATGGCCAGTGTTGGTGGCTTTTAGCCAGGTTTATATTAAAAATCAAGACCAAAATTCCCAGTTAAAAGTTTTCATTGTCACTAAAAAGAAAGCACAAGCTGAGACAGAGAAGAGGAGGTTGTTTAAAAGAATACCACTGAAAAGAAGCCACCTGCACTGGATCGAAACAATAGGAAAGATGACTCAAGTGCATGTCAGGAATCATAAAGAATCCTCTCTTCACAAGCTCAATGATGCAAGGCTGTAGCATTTTCCTTTGAGAAGATAGGCCATGGGATTCCATGCATAGTTCCCAAATATTCATGCGCCCAGAGGTCTCTGAAACCATGATAAGAAAGGACCAGCCTATACAGCTAGAGTTGGCAGATCTTGTCATCATTCACGTGGTGCTATTATGAACATACAGAATCCAAGAATTGTGGAGTTAGGATGACTTCCACTCAGATTTCAGAAGAAGTTCTGTGAGGCCTGGCAGTGTACACCTAAGAATGCAATTTGTGACGTTGTGAGAGTGAAGTGAAAAGTAAAATAGAGACTTCAGGAGGTCAGAAGAGCCAGGAATAAAATATGATGAAGGAAAGCCACAAAGAATAAACAAACCTAACCCAGGAGAGAATTCATAAGGTTAATAACCACCAGCAACACCATGAAGAGAGGTCACCCAAGCCTTTGGAGTTGACATCGCATCATAGCTTGCCCTAAATACTGGACATAGAATCACGGGGTTTAATATTTATCCTAATGTGTTTTAGTCCTACTTTTTCTCATTCCTTTCTATCCATTTTTCCCCCTGTTTAGAAAGAGAATGCTTATCCTGTGCCATTATATGTTAGCAGGGTTTAACTTTCATTTTGATTTTTTATAGCACACAAGTAAGAATTCGCCTGAAATCTCTGAGAGAATTTGGAGTTGAACTTTTCAATAATGATAAAACTGTAAAGGCTTTGACATCATTTAGAAATATATTAAATATACCTTGCATATCTATCTACATTATATATAATATATACAATGTCTATATTAAATAGATATGCAGGAGACTTGAGACCAAAAATAGTATAATTTTTATCTAGATGTCTGCAAGAACCTCAGGAACTACTGAATTGTATGTGGTTACCGGGAATTGAACTCAGGACCTTGCGCTTGTGAGGCAGGCGCCAGAACCACTGAGCTAAATCTCTGGCCCCTTTGCTTTCTAGAAATCAAAAAGAACTTTTTCCTTGTCTTCTCCACACTCTTCCCAGAACCAGAAGAAGCTTATTTTGTCATTTCCCAATCACTGCCTGTTGACTGAGCAAATAACCACACCCAAGGAGAGCCACATTGGCCTATGAGCCTCACTTCTTATTTGCTCTATTTGCTGAGTGCTGACCATATTCATTATTCCCAAATCATCATTTTACAGCTGAAGCAGAGACATATATAACATTATATATATATATAAAATGTCTATATTAATAGATATTCAGGAGTCTTGAGACCAAGAATAGTATAATTTTTATCTAGATGTATGCAAGAACCTCAGGTACTCTTATGTAGGGCTTTTTTGTGTGTCTGTTTTTTTTTTTGTTTTGTTTTGTTTTGTTTTGTTTTTGAGTTCAGGCTGGCTCTGAGCTCACTATGTAGCCCAGGCAAGCCTGGAACTCAGCAACTCGCCTGTCTCTGCCTCCTGAGTGCTGGGATTACAGGCATGAGCCACCACGCCAGGCATTGTAGTATGTGATATTGATTGCTGGTGGGCGTGAGTCTCCATGCCCAGCATTATATGTGGTTACCGGGGATCGAACTCAGGACCTTGAGCTTACAAGGCAGGTGCCAGAACCTCTGAGCTAACACTCCGGCCCCCTATGTAGGGCTTTTGAAAGATGACTGGATTATGGGCTTGGAATAGCTGACTTACTATAGGAACTAAAACCTGATCAGAAAAGGTGGAACACTAGGGGCAAAAACTGGAAGAGCACATCTCCTTCCCTGTCTCTTCTTTTCCCTCTCTGTCTCCTGGCCACCATGAAGTTACCAGCTACTCTTCCACCATCCATCTATGCAATGCTATCTTCCTTGGAGCCATGCAACCTTGGCCTGAAACTTCAGCCAAAATAAAGTTCTCCTCCTTTGAGTTGTAGGTATCAGGTCTTGGGTCTTATTGACAACAAAGATGACTAAGAAATCCACAGAATACAGAAATCAACTACATTTGAAGTTGTTTTCTTGCTTTCTTATATGGTGCTGGAGCTCAAACACAGGTATTCTTGCAGGCTAAGCTCGTGGTCTACCAACAGCCTGTGTTGGACACCAGCCAACTACATTATTAATTAATTTTATGAGGGAGGATTCTATGGAGTTGATGGAAGCATCCTCCACTCCACATTAGCATTCACAGGGCTTTCTGACCGTGTGAACACAAGAATGTATGAAACTGAGTGTTTAAATCTTGTAGAAATAGCAGTTAACAAATCAGGTCCAGATAATAGTTTAAGGAAACACTCAATGTTCTAAGCTTCTTTGGTCACCACGGTGGGACCATAATGGGATAGCTCACAGGGTTGTGGAATCTCACAGGCATGTTTCATAAAGTGCCAAATATGTTTGCCATCTGTAGCTTGAAGATCAAACTGTAATTAAAGTTCTTGAATTTTAGCACTTGGAAAGTCAAGAAATTCTCAGCAAAAATAAACAACCATACAACCATTAAAAACCATATGTTTTAATTCTTGAAATGTCACATGACATTGTAGATGTTAATTCTATGAAATGATTTTTTTCCAAGAGTTAAGGAAACATTAGAAAGTATTTTAAATACTTATTTGAAGATATAAGAAAGAAGATATAAGAAAAAGAATAAGAAAATAAGGAGGTGATCTTTAAAGTGATCAAATTATTGAAACAGCTTTATATTATCTGTAGAATATACATATAATTATGCATCTTATGGTGTATATCGAGCTACATCATAGGCTTGTGGGAGTTGACTGGTTTATGGGGGATTGTTGCTGATTTGCTGTTACGGGGAAGTCTGGCTGGAAGAGTTGGGTTACTGGAGGAATGACCCAGAAGGATATTTTTTCTTTCTCCAGCTCCTTCCTTCATCCTCTCTGTACTCTCTGGCCACCATGATAGGAACAGCTTTTCAACTGCTCCACACTATGCTTTCTTGCCTTGGAGCCATTGAATCATGGATTCAAACCTTTATAAACTATGAGCCAAAATAAACATCTCCTGCTAAGTTGTGGATGGTAGGCATTGAAACATGACAAAGGTACCATAACTTTCTTCTCCTAACCCCCAAAATTCTCATGCACACCTCTTCAGGCAAATTGCTTTAGTTTATATCTAGCTGTCTCTCAAAAGCTTCATATATTGATGGGCAAGGATTCTGGAAGCTGACTGGATTATGGGACTTACAGCTGACTTGCTTTCAATTGTGGCATCCGGTTCAAACAGCAGTTCAGTGAGGGGCAGGTTTGGCCTTATGAGGATTTATCTCCCTCCCTAACCCCTCCTTTGACTCTCTCTGCTTCCTAGGTGTGCCACGCCCCCTGCCTCGGGGCTAACTCACAATGGACTGAAATTCCTATAAACTATGGGCCAACATAAACTTCTCTTTGCAATTGCCAGTTATATTGATCAAGACAGTACATTTTTAGAATGTAAACATTTGTAATTATTATTATTATTAACTTGTACTTGTTTTGGCCAAAAATTATTAAATATTTAATATGGCCTAGAATAATAATAGGAGCATACATTTGTAGAGCAGAGAGTTACTTTGTCACAAGAATCATCTTCTCTGAACTTCAAACATAAAATTAAAATTGAAATTATTGTCATAATGAAAAATTGGAAATAAGTTACTTTCCACATTATACACACAATACATGTATCAACTGTTAGTACTGCAAAAGAATTTGAAAAAAATAAAAAGGACACAAATATCATTCTTTATACCACGATTAAAAGTCAGCTACAATTAATTTTCCAGGATAAATGTATTCATGGCTGTTGTAATAATATGAATTCACATGGCACCAAGTACAGTTTTTGAGATATTTGAATGGACTTTATATTGGACACATTTTATGTCCAAAACTCTTAGTAGATGGAAGTTTTTAACAGTTGTATTTCACTCCATTGTATGATGAAAGTATTTTTACTCATTACCACATTACTTCTGACTTTTAGTTTTATTCTGTATTTTTATTCAGTTTGTCCATACCACCCTCCTAAGGACTATCCCAGCAAGATAGCACTGAGCTAGATATCAGTTCCTATTTTTTTATATTGAGATAAATTGCCCAAGTTGCCTGAGTCTCCTGAATATTTGGTAGTACAATCCAATTTACTAATTTTTTTTTTTTGAGACAGGGTTGTCTCGGTTTGTAGTTCAGGCTCGCCCTGAGCTCACTATGTCAGCCAGGCAAACTTCAAACTCAGCAACCCTCCTGCTTCTGTCTCCTGAGTACTGGGATTACAGGTGTGTGCCACCATGCCCAGCTTATTCACTATTTTTTTTAAAGTACACACAATGAGATTTGCTGCTTAAATATATCTTTTGTCATGTGACCTGTAGGTATGGTGAGATTACTAGTAAGTGAATAGGCACAGTGCTTTACATATCTGGTAACTAGGAATAAATGGCCCTCTGTATTTGTACCTTCTGTATTCTATATATGTATTCTGTACTTGAGGCAGGATGGTGACTGAGCACATGCCTCTCCAAACTTAATGCCCATTTCTTTCTACTTCACACCATTTCTTTCTGTGTAACTTGGCCCAGCTCTGGATTTTTCCTCACCTGGCAGATATTTAGCCAAGTCAGATTTTCTATTAGACACATGACTGTAGGCAAGTTTCTATCTTAAATTTTATTGTCCTCAGTCCCTTCAGTTGTACAAAAGGGGTAAAATATATACAATGGGTGAGAAAATTAAGAGTTGATATAATAAAATGTAGAACATTTAATTCACTCGAAGCACTTAGTAACCATATGCTCTATTCCTTCATGCTTCCAAAAGTAGCAGGTTTCAATGCTATGCAAAAAGCAGGAGATCAAAATATTATGCAGTATTTGAACACTTTTACTCCTCAAAAGGATACCAGGAAAAATGTATCAAAAGAGAAGATGAGATGGAGAAAAAAGGGGAGAAGGCAAAGAAGTCAAAGATGAAGACAAATATGAAAAAGAAGAAGAGGAAGAAGAAACAGGAGAAAGAAGGGGAGATAAGTGAGTTTGGGAAATAGGCAGAACTAGAGCTAAGTACTCTTCTTGTTTCTATTTGTGAGTTACAATTGTTAGGTAATTTCCTTATTCCTCAGTTTCTTCATCCTCAATTTCTTCAACAATTACAGGCTTCTATCTCTGTATGTTATTGTGAAGGTGTTTCTTTTTAATGGAGGGAGAGTATAAGTAGCATTCTTTGAGATAAGAATCAGATGGCTAATGAAAAATAACTCTTATCTGTTACTGCCATCCTCATTTCCTCAGTCAACATTACTGTCTTATCTTTGCATCCATCGTTAATATCACTCAACATTACTTCCTGTGATTAATTATGAGCAAACCTCCTGGCTTGCCAAGCAATTGAGAATGACCTCCCAGGATCCTTTCACTCTTAAGACTGAAGTCACACACTGACATTGTAGATGAACAGCAATATCCCAATTAATATGTGATAAATACATTCACTAGTAATTAAAACATGCTTGTTATCAGTGACTTAGGAGTTCGAATGCACTAAGCATGAAAGTAAGGCCTCTTCTTGTTACCTGCATTATACAGGTAAGTTTCTCCTCACTCTTTGATTAATCTAAATATATAAACATAAATCTATTGCTATTTCCTGTCCATCCACATCTTTTTGCTTATATTTTAATCTCTGCATCTTTCTTAATTTGCTAGTTCAGCTTCTGTTTGTTTTTGTTTCTTTATCTTAAAACCAGAAAAGGCACCAGTAGACCTACTCCACTGACCATAAGAGTTGATAATGAAAGGGACCCGCAAGACATGTGCTTTGCAACTGATGCATTCAAGTAGAAGCCACAAAGATAAGAGATGAATAAGAAGGCCCTTTGTATTTAGCTTCGAATTCATCACGCCTCGCAGAATAGGAAACCAAGATGGAGAGTATGTCATGGGGGCACCGGGAGTGGATTTACCTAGGCAGCACATCCCTTCCAGGCTCTGGTTTTCCGTCGCTCCACACTACACATACACCCACAGAAAAGTCCAGGTTAAAGCCCACAAGAAACTCTGTAGTACCTTAAATAGAAAGAACCCTATTTAATAAGAGAGAGCTCCTCCTAAACCATTTCCCCTCACCCCTCTCCAAAAGTGTGAACTCTAAGTGAAATCTACTGGAGAACAGTCTGAGCAGAGGTTGAGCCTGATAAATTAAACAGTGGGTCCTAAACTGATTTAGATTTCTGTTGACACAACCACCCGGAGCTGGATTGTAATAGAAGTAAGCTTTATTTATTTTTGTCTGCTTTACTTTTCATTTCTTTCCCCTCTATTGTCAAGCTGTCAAGTCTTCTACTGACATTTTCACTGCTTCTGACTACTCCTCTTCCTTTTCCAAGTCACTCATATTTACTTTACTAGGGAATGAAAAAAACAAAAGTAAGGAAACTCACTTTCTAAATAAAGTGTTTTCAATAAGATTTTATAAGACCAGCAGGAAAGCCAACTTCTCAAACTTTACTGAAAAATATTCATCAAGCTTCCTTCATGCAGGACCTTTTGATGATCTATAGGCTCTAACTTGTCCCAGGCAATAAAGTACCATTGTCTGGGGGCTGTGACCTTCTTTTCTTATTGAATTGTTCATTGGTTCATTTTATGTACCACTCACAATCACACTCAACATTGGGGAATTTTTACCAGTATATGACAGAAGTTAATTTTCATTTTTATCCATATCCCTACCCCCTACCCCTTATATACATGCTATTTTTTTCATTCCAAATCATATTTATTCTTTTCCCTTATTACATTCCCCCACCACATTCCCTTTGAATATTTCCTATTTTACAAAATATATCATACATTCTAGAACTCATTTATATCTACAGGTTCTCATACCAGAAAAAAGATACAGTATTTACATATCTGTGATCTATTTATTTCACTTATTAGTGTCTGCAAGGTGTGACCTTTGAAAAGTACATTTGTATTTTCAGGTGCCTTTGAAAATATGAGAACTTCAGCTAAATTGTGAGTAGTCCATACTGTTAACTTTTTTTTTTTTTTTTTTTTTTTTTTTTTTTTTT
>PVIC010019906.1:0-30084 GCA_004025085.1 Thryonomys swinderianus | reverse complement strand
GAGAGAGGTCTGCTGGTGAGCAAAGAGAAAGGTCTTCTGGGACACAGGTCTCAAAAAGTCACCAGGGAGCTCCCAGAGCCCAACAGAGCCCACGCTAGGTGTTTGTCACTGTGTGTGATACTCCTGCCTCCTGCAACCAGGTCTCTATAGCAACAGCAGACCACCGGTACCTTGCCCTCAGGTGTGTGCCTACCCTCAGACCAGAGCTGGGAGTCCAGGTCGTGTGGCCATGCCTCTCTCTGGGAGTGTGTATGACTGCATGTGTGGGTGTGTGGGGCATGTGTGTGTAACTCCACATGGGGTACATATGCACACTTACAACCCCAGGTAGGGTATATGTGTGGCTGCAAAGAGCCTCGCAAAACTGAAGCGTGGAATGGAGAATTCTCCAGAAGAAGCTGGGAGCTACTACTAGAACAGGAAACAAAAGACACTGGGTAGATAAAGTAAAGCTGGCCACTGCATATGGCCATTTCCTTATCCTGTGTCTAGTCTTCTGGTCCCTATAATGAGAGTACAGCAGCTCCCCTCACCTGAGGGAAGTTCCAGCTACCCACAGTCAAACTTGCTCTAAAAACGTCATATGGAACGCTTTGGAACAAGTCTTAAGCTGTGAATCATGTGCCATTCTGAGTAGATTGGTGATATCTAGAGCCCCTTCACTCTATCCGCCCCAGCAATGACTCATCCCCTAGCCAGTGTATACATGCAGTATATGCTACCCATTCATTAGTCGCTTGGAGCTCCCTGGGCTATCAGTGATCAGTGCAGAATCACAGTGGCTGTGTCCAAGTCATCCCTATTTTGTTTACTAATGCACAAGTGTGGTGATATTGGTGATCTGGAGGCACCAGAGAGAAGCTATAAAGTGCTTCTTTTAGAATGAAAGGGTAGAAGTTCTTGATTTAATAAGGAAAGAAAACCATTGTAAACTAGGTTTGCTGAGATTATAGTAAGAACAAGTCTTCATCCATGAAATCGTGAAGAAGGAAGAAGAGGCTGGTGCTGCTGGTGTTGCTGTCACAACTCAGACCACAAAGACTGCAGCCACAGTGTGTGATGAGCTCAGTGAGAGACAAGGCGGAGCAGTCTGGGGCTCGGTGCTCTCTGAGTTTCAGTCATCTGCAGGACCTTGGAAGGATCCTACGGATGAGGGGACTGCCAGACTCGTGCCTGCCAGGCTGTCACGGTGGGGCTGTGACAGGCTCCAAGAGCATGAAGGGCCTCACAGTTTAAAGAGCCCTGTGGTGACCGCACCATCCTCCACCATATTCCAACCATGGCTCTGGCTGCTGAAGCCCAAGGAGAAGGATATTGGCCACCAGGCCCTGGGGACTGGCCACTGGTCCTCCTCCCTGGAAGAGGGGCTAGGAGCTACCTCTAGGGATGTGAGTTAGGTCACTGTCATCTGCAGGTCCAAGGACACCGGCAGGAACAGAGGCACAAGAGGGCAGGGGTTGCCTCGGGGCACAGTGCAACCAGCCGTCTGATGGGCAGATCTAGGAACAAGGCCTCAGGTGGGTCTCCAGGAGCTGTGGGATGAGGACAGGGTGACAGACAGTGTGGTGCGTCCCCTTCTTTCTTTCAATCCCATGAGCCTTCCTGTCTGATGGTCAGCTGTCCCCTTGGGGTAGAGGACTTAGAGTGCAAAATCTTCCCCACCCCAGACAAAACTGAAACAAAAGAATAAGTGGCTGAAGTGTTATACATTCATTAATTTGACTTAATCTGTGTAAGACTTATACAAAGCACCACATTCTGCCCCATAAATATACACAGTTATTGTCAAAGAGAGAAGGGGGGAGAGGAGAGGAGAAGGAAGGCTTCAATGAATGAATGCAACATTTCCTGGCTGTTTGATATTTTGTAACTAGAGAATAATGTAGAACAAACAAAACTTAGCCCTAATTTAAATGTACTTTGCAAATTATACTTTGCAGATTGCTGATTTTAAGTCTTATCACAAGAAAATGATATGTAAGAGAATGCACAAATTAGTTCAAATGAGTCACTCCACAATGGATACACTCAGCATGTTGTAAATGATACATGCATATAGATATTATTTGTCAATTACAAATCAAAGTCTTAAGTAACAAGTAGAGACACTTAACAGATAAAGGAAAGAATGAGGAAACTTGAGCATTATGCTCAAGCTGTGTGGCCTCGGAAAGATGAGGGGAGAAAGAAAGATATGGAGACAAAGGAGCAGGCCATGGGCAGCTAGCATGGGTGGTATGGATGTGCCCAGACAGCCTGGCACCCTGGGATGGAGGAACCCAGGAAGTCTGTCAACTCTGGACATGATGTTACCAAGAGCTGAGCAGGCACCGGAGCAGAAAGGCAAGTCTCCACGTCTCCCAGGGCCCCAGGCTGCACAGGACAAAGGGCAGGGAGCTCAGTGTGGGACAGCAGGCAGGCTGACATAAAAGAAGTTCCCTCCAGAGTGCTGAGCCCCAGAGGTGAGGACGAAGGAGGAGGAGGCCTGAGAGTATCGCCTCAGGTTGCCACCGTCAGCGGTGATGGTGACTCATGTCCCCCAGTGCCGCTAAGACTGTAAGAAGAGCTCAGCATGACGGCACACACCTGTAGTCCCAGCAGTCAGGAGGCTGAGACAGGGGGATCATGAGTCTGAGGTCAGCCCTACACTACACAGCAAGCTCAAGGCCAGCCTGGATGGCAGAGTGAGGCCTTGTCTCAAAACAAAATAACCACACATCTGTGTGTTCTGTGCCCCTCGGAGACATAACTGCCTCTCCAGACCAAAAGGACCGTGGACTTATCTAAGTATAAGTCACTGAGTTTTTACACCACCAGCCATGATGATTTTTCTGCTACTAAAACAGGGGCTCCAATGGCCATTAGACCAACTTCTAGAGAACCACACTCCCGGTTCCTCATCACCAAGTGTAGAGTAAGAAATCCCATCCACCGGCCCACTGACCGGATCATTCCTCCCACGGCACCCAGGAAGGAAGCTGCAGATCTGCTCGTGGAGGGCAAAGACAGGATTAGCCAACCCAGCCTTAGGGAGCCACAAGCCACCGACGGTACAGCTAGGGTTTGAATTGTGCCGCATCCCCCCCCCCCCCAGCTAGGACCTGCAGAGGAAACCAGGGTCCTGGCAGCTGGCAGAGGAGCGGCCATGCTGAGCCAGCCTTCTTAGAGGTCAAGGCTCATGCCGGTGGGCTGGAGGACTGGACAGAAAGGCAAGGGGCTGACTACAGGTGACAGTCCCAGGCCTCATCTCCAGCATCTGCCTCTCCAATACTCCTCTGCGTTCCCACCGGGGAGGAAGCCAGGTGCAAAAGAAGGCAAATGGCCACCTGGAGGACACATCTGTGGCTCACACAGAGACATTCCCACACTCTGCACCCAATGTTGCATGGCCCATCGGTGGGATTCCTGTGTGGTGAGAGCACCCTCTGGTGGTCATATGTGGCATTTCAAGTCCTGTTAACTAAAGCCAGGAGAATCTCCTCCCAAGGGCAGCAGCGCTCTGCCCGCGTGGTTAGAGCTCAGCACGCACCTGAGAACTTGGGACTCGGAGAAAAAACCAGGAAGCACAACTCCCCGGCAGTGGACATTGCATTGTTTCATCCCCTTGAGTGCCTACTGCATGCCAAGTGTTGGGTATAGAAAGGTGAACAAAATAAAGCCATACATAGTGACTCACACCTCTGACCCCGGGACTCTTGGAGACTGAGGCAGGATTGCAAGGTCAAAACACATTTGGAAAGTGTAGCAAGATCCTGTCTCAAAATAAAACAACTGGCTGGGTGTGGTGGCTCACGCCTGTAATCCCAGCACTCGGGAGGCAGAGACAGGAGGATTGCTGAGTTCAAGGCTTGCCTGGGCTACATAGTGAGCTCAGAGCTAGCTTGAACTACAACAGCGAGACCCTGTCTCACAAAAAAATTAAAATTAAAATTAAAATTAAAAAAATAAAACAACTGGAGCTATTGTAGCTCAGTGGTGGACTTCCTCTGGGTTCCACCCCAGGGACTGCAAAAAAAAAAAAAAAAAAAGTTGAAAGAAAAGTGAACAGCAGCATCACATGCCTGATTTCATGGTGTCTATGTCCTCACAGGGTGCTCCCCAGAATCCTCCTGCCTCACCCTCCCGTGGCTCTGGGATGACAAACACACCATACCAACTTTTCTTTCTTAGCTTTCCTCAGCCTCCATTTCTTTGGCAGAGAAAAATGAGGATTATAAGGTGGTTCATCTCCTGGCCGTGCAACTTAACTGCTCTAAAGTCAGTAAAGTACATGGAGCACTCCCTGTCCCAGAAGGAATCCTTTATGGACATATTAGCTCCAAGCGTCACCGATATTAGCATCTCGTGTCACTGCTACTGTTACCGTGCCCGTGATCAGGCCAGCGCCTGCTTGTTGTCTGGAATCCCAGGGCTGGGAGTGTCCTGCCCTATCTTATCCTGCTGAGTACCCCTTTTCCTGTTGTCCCAAAATTGACATCTCGGCCTCCAAGCAGAGCAGTAGCCAGTGTGCTCAGCCAGCAGCAAGAGGTTTCAGAGGCGGCGAACGTTACCCATCCTCTGCCTCCGGCCCCTCCCCCTTCACAGCCCTGCAGTGGGAGAACAAGGAGAGGTCAGGACCTGGGCCAGGATGCTGGAGGCCTCATCCTGGCCCCTCAATGGAGGACAGGGAGCTACTCTCGGCCACCCTGCCGCCTCCTCCTCCTAGTACTACTCTTTCTCCTCTTCCTTCTTTCCCTTCCCCCTGCCTCCAGCCGATCTGCAGAGGGGGATAAGATAGATGCAAAGCTGGATGTGCCATGAAAGTTTTAGACTAAACCGAACCAGCCTTTTTATGTCCAGGGAGCAGGGAAGGAACAGGAAGTCAGGCTTAGAAAGGGCTAGGCTGGAGGGAGTGAGTCACCAGTGAGAAGAAAGTGAGCTATTTCCTGTGTCTTCCCGAGGTCAGTGTTGAGGACTCCATCTGTCTTTCCACCCACCCATCCATCCACCCATTTGCTTATCCTTCTTCCCTCCCTTCCTTCCCATGGTCTACGATGAGGAGTCGCTCCGTGAGCAGCCACGAGGGCGTCCACCTTAGTGGGTGGACACAGAGCCTGTCCCATGGATGAAGTTGGAGAGAAAGATGTTACACATATATTTATACACAGAGTTTTGATTCTGAAAATGAACAAAAGCCTGAGGCCCTACAAGGGAAGATCATGGGATTCGGCAAGTTTCATGGGATGAGGGAGAGTTTGGGGTCTGGAAAGTCTTCCTGAGAAAGCTGAGCTCCAAAGGGTGACTCTGGGGGAGAACTGGGGAGAGACAGCTTTCTGGCTGAGAGACAGTAGGAGCCAAGTCCCCGATGTGAGAGCCATCTCCTCCCATGGCAGCGAACAGGGTTGGCAAACTGCAAAGGGTGGGGAGGCGGGAGAGGAGGAGTGAAGGGGCGGAGCACTGTCAGTAGCCCTCTTGTTGTAATAGGTTCTGTCCCTTCTAGCAACAGACAAGGGGATTCCCCAGGGTGCTGCGGCCACACTTGGAGAGACCATTACTCTCTTGCACCAGTGAACACATTTCCAAGGAAGAGCTGGTAGTGGACCCCAGACCTCATGCTGAATGTCACAATTCCCATGTGCGCACATGCACTCTACCGTGCTCTCCGTCAGTGTCCTGTGTGTTCCTAGGTTCTACTTAACTCATCCCCAACCCCCAAGAACATATCCAGGAACTCACAGGGTTTTAAGAAGAAGGTGGCAGGTTTGGGTAAGGGGCTCACTTGACTTTAGGCTCTGATCCTGGCTCTGGCACCGCGGGCTGGGACTTGTCAATATTTACTCTGCACAGAGCCTTCCACACGTCCTAGGAGGAGGAGGCTGGGGCCGAGGCACCCTTTGCAAATCCCAGGAATGCAGCTCAGTGGTGGAACATTTGCCAAGTACACGCGAGGCCCTGAGTTCTTTCCCCCGCAACTCAGAAAAAAGAAGAGAAAGAAAGCTTGCCTGAATGCCAAGCATGGTGACACATGCCTGTGATCTTAGCTACTCATGAGGCTGAGGTAGGAGGATCTCTAGCCTGTGGCCAGCCTAGGTAGGCAATATAACAAAATTTTAAAAATAAAAATTGCAGACCAAAACTCACTCGAAAATAAAAGAAAATTAAAGGAACAAAGCAAGCCTCATGGAGACCAGATTTGTTTCAGATGCCTGTTCGGGTGACTGACTTTGCATGGACTTGGCCGGGTCATAGGGTGAGACGTGTTGCTGCGTGTTTGTGTGAGCCTGTTCTCAGGCAAGATTAACAGTTAAATCGGTAGGTTTGGAATAAGACATAATGTGGGTGGGCCTCATCCGGTCAGTCGAAGGCCTGAGTAGAACAGACTGACCTGCTGGAACAAGAAGGAATCCAGCAGCAGACACTTTTGGACTTGATCTACAGCATCTGCTCGCTGGGTCTGCAGCTGGCTGGCCACGCTGCAGAGGCTGGGCTTGCCATTCTGCAAGACTGCATGAGCCAGATTCCTTAAAATAAATCTCTGTATGTATGTATGTACATGCACATGTACACACACACACATGCAAAATGTCCCGCTGGTCCATTTCTCCAGAAAGCCTCACCTTAGGCAGAACCCTCCGATTCTGACTGTCCCCCTCATCAAGCTAACAAACCTGCAAGGGGACAGGACAGGGTGCAGATGTGATCTCTCACCCTCAAAGAGCTTCAGGACGGCTCTCTCAGGGACTTTGACCTACGCATCTTTGGTCTTCCCATGCTGCAGGGTTGGCAATATTTCCTTGGGCCATTTGCTGATGCAGCAGCAGGCTCTGGCTAATACAGACCCCAGGAGGAAGAGGCATGGCTGGCCACTGAGAACTCTGCTTCCTGAAGAGTCTCTTGTCCAATGAGACACCCACCTGTCCCCTCTCCTCACCATGAGTCTTTATTTTCCCACAGTCTGGGTTCTTGTCAATGGACAGCTTGCTGGCCTGGGAAACTGGACCCTCAGGGCACAATGATCCCAAGGCATGACCCTGGGCACGGTGTTGGCAACTCAAGGCTTTTGATCCCCACTGCGGGGTGATGGGAATGGATGTCTCAGAGTCCTTTCCACTCCACTGTGCTGATTCCACTCCACTGTGCCCTCCAGGGGCCTGGATCTGCACCAAGGCCCCACCAGGTGCCAGGGGTGAGCTGCAGTGGTAGATGCTCACTTAGCATGCACCTGGGTCTAAGCGTCAGCTGAGCCAATCCCTGCGCCTCAGATGAGCCCCGGACACCTAAGACCGCACTGCTTCAGTGGCTCTGCTGGTTGACCATAGATGCAGTAAACACATTGTAATATTGGTGCATCTGGCAGGACTCAGAACCTGATGGCTTGGTTAGAATATGTCTCCATATTCATGGTGACATTTCATTGCCATTGTCACAATATTAAGAGTAATTAGCCCTGAAGACTCCACCCTCACAGGTAGGATCAATGTCACTATAAAGGGCAGGTTCAGCTTCTTCTGCACCCTCTGTCCTTCCACCTCCAGAAGAGGAAGCAAGAAGGCCTCTCCCAGTGCTGGCATCTTATCCAAGGACTTCTCAGCCTCCAGAACTATGAGAAAATAAATGTCTGTGCTTTATGCGTTACCTAGATTTGAGCATTCTGTTAAAGCAACACAAGACAGACTGAGACACTGGCTGTGAACACTGAAGTGGGGCCAGCCCCTTGGCATCTGTTTGCAAGCTGCTTCACAGCTGAAGGTGAGGGCAGAGGCCAGGGCAAAACGGAAGGTGTCCCTGGGGTGCTCTGCCCCATCCGGGCTCCACACCAGCTCAGTCCTGTGCTCACATGGGCACTTTGAAGGACCCTAGCACAGATCCAGAATTTAAAAGGGACCCAAGGTTTCTGCATTTTGGAGATGAGGAAACAGATTGTTCTGTACATAAGTCTTTGAGGGAACAAAAAAGGGTACAGCACCCACTCTTTGGGTATGTTTTGTTTTTAGCTTTAGCAAGAATCAGACCAAAGTAGCTCTTAGAGAGGGAGGAACACAGTGACATTGCACAGGAGCCAGACAACCTGCAGACATGGCAGGTATTTTTAGAGCACAGTTGATCTCAACAAGGAGCCTGGCTTCTGAGCACTGTCTCTGGGGATACCTAGCCATTGGAGAGCTGATTGCAGGGACTTAGACCCTGTAATTATCCAGGTGCTGATCACCATGGCAATAGAAATTAAGACATAAAGTCAACATGATCTTGTTTATTCCAGCAACCTATGAATCCAGAGGGAATTTAGACAGGGCCAGAGTATTTAATTCAAAACAACATTCCATTCCTCATGTAGGCTAGATAATAAATGGCTCCAGTGCCACCATCTTCAACAGAGGCAAAAAGCTCTTTATCCCTAGAACTACAGTTGCAAATAAATCAATCAGTTAATAGATTTTGTACTAGTCAGCTATTGTCATAGTAATGCTGCATAACAAACCAAAACCCAGTGGCTTAAATCGAGTCATTTTTTTCTCACACATTCTTTGGTTCAGCTGTGAATTTGCTGATTAAGCTAGGCTCTTCTTCTAAGCACTGTTGGGTCTCTGTCAGCTGCCTGCATCTCTCCTTCTCTTTGGCCCTTTACCTCCCCAGGGCACAAGAGCCCAACCCAAATAAGCATACTGCCAGCCCCTGCTTATATCTATCTGCTAATATCCCATTGGCCCAGGCAAATCACATGACCAAGTCCAAAGCCAGCTGCTGAAGAAGTCCACTTCTGGCCCAAGGAGTCCATTTTAAAGGGTTGGATAAGTTTTGTGACTACAGGAAAGTGAAAAATTTGAACCCAGAATATTGTGCACAGTTTTTGAAGGCCATTCTACTCATCTCTGGGTGATATAAAGAGAAGAACCATAGGGAGTAATAACCCACAGCAATCTCCCACAGGCAAAAAGAAATATGTCCAACCCATATTAAGAAAGGTAATTCTGGAGCTGGGCTACCCAGAAAGAAGACAGCCAGGAAGTCCTCACCCTAGAGAAAGACAACCCACAGCTCAGGGAGGGCAGGCAGGAGACACAGGTTCCTTGAGTTATTCTGCCTGCTCCAGATTAGTTGCAGCATCTCCCACGTTTTGAAAAGGGTTTAATTTGCACCTTTCTATAAAGCCAAAATATTATTTTCAGATCACATGATCCTTTGCTTATTAAGACCAAAAATTCTACCAAAAGACTTCTAGAATTAATAACCAAATTCAGCGATGCAGCAGATTATAAAATCAACACATAAAAATCAATGGCATTCTTGTATACTAATAATTACTCACAAAGAGATTAATTAGGAAAGCAATACCATAACATCAGGAAAATTAAATACTTAGGAATTAACCTAATCAAGGAAGTAAAAGAGCTCTGCAAAGAAAATTACAACTCTCTGAAAAAAGAGATCAAAAAGGACATCAGAAAATGGAAAGCTACCCCTGTATTGGCACAACCGGCACAATCCAAATGGTTATACTGCGAAAGCTAATATATAGGTTTAAAGTGATTCCAATCAAAATCCCAACAGCATCCCTCACAGAGCTAGAGGAAACAATCATAAAGGTCATACAGCAGCAGAAAGTAACCAGAGTAGCAAAAGCAATCCTGGGTAACAAAAGCAAAGCAGGAGACATCACAAACCCAGACTTGAAGTTACTATGAGCCTATGGGGATAAAAACAGCATGATACTAGCACAAAACCTGACAGATGGATCGATGGAACAGAGGATGCAGAATAACCCCAGGCACATTCAGCCACCTGATCTTTGACAAGGGGACCTAAAACACACTGGAGGAAAAGTAGCCTCCTTCATAAGTAGTGCTGGGAAATTTGACCCTCCACATGCAAAAAATTGAGTCTAGACCCATATCTCTTACAATGCACTAAACTAAAATCAAGCCAGGAAGGTGGCTCACACCTGTAATCCCAGCACTTGGGAGACAGAGGCAGGAGTTTTATTTTATTTGAAAATAAAACAGGCAGAGCACTCGCTGGAAATTCAAGGCCAGCCTGGGCTACATAGTAAGTTCAGGGCCAACCTGAACCACACAGTGAGACTCCATCTCAAACAAACAAACAAACAAAAAATACTAAAATCAAAATGTTAAAACAGAAACAGCTGGAAAATAAAATAGGTTCAACTCCTGAAAACATAAGGATAGGCAGACTTTCTGAACAAAACCCGGTTGCATAGAAATAATACTGAGAACCAACAAATGAAATCATATCAAATTAAAAATCTTCCCATCAAAGGAAATAATCAACAGACTGAACCAACAACCCTCAGAGTGGGAAAAAAAAACTGCCAGCTATTCTTCATACAGAAGACTAACATCTAGACTATATAAAGAACTCAAAAAAAATTAAAGACCAGAGCTGGGGAGTTAACTCAATGGTTCTGCTGTCTGCCTTGCAAGCACAAGGTCCCGAGTTCAATCCCTGGTATCACATACCACAATGCCAGACATGGTGACTCATGCCTATAATCCCAGCACTCAGAAGGCAGAAGCAGGAGGATTGTCAAGAGTTCGAGGTTAGACTGGGCTACATAGTTAGCTCGAGCCCAGCCTGAACTGCAAAGCAAGACCCTGTCTCAAAAAATAAATAAATAAAGACCCAAACAAAACATGGGCGACAAAAATGAACAGATACTTCTCAAGAGAAATACAAATGGCAAATCAATACATCAAAAACTATTTAATATCTCTGACCATAAAAGAAATGTAAATTAAAACAACTGGGATTCTATTGCACTCCAGAAAGAATGGTTATACTGAGAAATCAGATAATAACAAATCCTGGTAAGGCTTCTGGGGAGAAGAATCCTTTTACATTGTTGGCTGGGATATAAACTAATACAACTACTATGACAATCACTATAGAGATTCCAAAAAAAAACTAAAAATAAAAATTCAATTTGATCCACCTTTTCCTCTTCTAGATATACTCTAAAAAGTATTAAAGACATCATGTTACCATACCATGTTTATAGCAGCATAATCATAACAGCTAAATCTATATTCCCATCAACTCATGAATAGATAAAGAAAATATGGTAGTTCTACAGTAAAGTACTATTCTGCATACAGAAAGATAAATGCCAATCATTTGTAGATAAATGGATGCTCCTTGAGACTATAATATTAAGTGAAATACATTGGACACACAAGTTTAAATATCACATGATTTATCCTATATGAGTAGCTCAAACTACAAATAAAGAGCAAAATAAATGATAGATAATAGGAATTAGAGAAATAGTTTTCAAGTGGGAAGGGGAAGAAGAGATGGAGGGATTGTGGAGGAAAAGGGGAAGAGAAAAAGAATTGAAGAAATGGAAGTAGTGCATTTGCTTTTCTTTTAAGTAGCAGTCCTCCAAATATTTAATAAAATAGATCTATAGATTTTTTTTAGATTAGTACATTCGGCTTTTAAGTTTTTTTCTTTTACAAACAGGAGAACTCTTACAAAAATAGACTTTCTATAATAAATACTATTAAAATAGAGCTTCCAGGGCCAGAGATTTAACTCAGTGGTTCTGGCACCTGCCTAGCAAGCACAGGGTCCTGAGTTTAATCCCTGGTAACCATATACAACAATACCAGGCATGGTGACTCACACCCACCAGCAATTAGTACCACACACCACAGTGCCGGCATGGTGGCTTATGCCTGTCATCCCAGCACTCGGGAGGCAGAGACAGGAGGATTGCTGAGTTCGAGGCTTGCCTGGGCTACATAGTGAGCTCAGGGCCAGCCTGAACTACAAAGCAAGACCCTGTCAAGAAAAAGAGCTTCCAAATGAATATTCTATACAAGGGAAACTTTCTGTGGTCACATCTGAGGTATGGTGATAAGAAGCTGTGGTGAAGGGCCCAGTGAAGTAGGAATGTGGCGGAGTGGGAGCCAGGAACCCTTTCCTGTTTGTCACAGGAAACCCAGCTGTAGGGCCCTGAGAGGAGAAAGCGAGATAAAACAAGCAGTCACCCACAGCACAAATTCCAGACAGGATCAACCGCCCAAGGATGATAAGTCGAAGGGCATGAAGATGCTACCAAAGGCATGAACCAGAGGCTGAAGAAGCTGGCAGGTTGCCCTCGTGAACCGAACAGAGCGCAGCTAGAGGCCTTCACGCCATCATACTCCCAGGGGCAGCACAGGAGATATGAAGCTTCAAGGTGACAATCACCTGGGTTCGCCAGGCCTGCACTTCTCTTGTGTACAACCTTGGACAATCACTGATGGGCATCAGGGGCCGGCAGAGACCCCAAACACTGAAAGAACCCTGCATTATGTGAGTGCCCCACCCACAAGAGGCCATGCCAACAGAAGGGGCGTCTTCACTTGTCCACTCGGCTGCTCTGGGGACCCTTCACTATGCCTACCACTAATCAGAGGGCTCTGGCAGCCTAGACCCAGTTCCCAAGGTCTCTGAGTGCTGATCTGTTCCAAGCACCCACAGCACCATTGGAGGAGTGTCCTGGACCCCGACCCAACCCAGACCCAGGAGAAGTGGGAACCACTGGCGCTTTTCAAGCTGAGGATTTATTCCTCCAAGCAATCTACTAATGACAAGAAACAACCAGCCGGAAGCCGCGAGGAAGATCTCACGTTTCCAAGTGCTTGGTCCCTCGGTGGCCCTTGACTGGCCTGAAAAGGAATAGCGCACCTCAGGCAAGTCATGTTTACTTTCTCCCTTTTTCCACCAAGGAACCAGAGAAAAACTGCTGAAGGCCTGCTGTGCAACGGAGCCCAGAGAAGGACGCTTCCTTCACCCGTTCCCCTCACTGCTGAGCACTCAAGGCACCGAGCAGAGGATGAGAAAGTTCCACAGACATCCATCTAGCAGATTAAATCCAAGCCAAGAAAGTGAAACAAGGGAAAGAGAAAACCAAAACCCATACCCCAAAAAATCCGTTTATAGCTATGTACACAATAGTCAGGGTTCAGAAGGTCATTTGCCAGGAAACAGTGCCTATGGTGGTGGAGGGTCAGAATGTGTGCGTGCGTGTGTATGCGTGTATGCATGCAAGTGCACACACGTGCATGTGTGCATGCAATTATGTGAATCAGTTCTCCACAGGATGGATGTATAGACCCGGATCACCAAACTGGTCGCTGTGTCAAGCTTCCCTTGGAGAAGGTATGAACGCACATGTGTGCCATTGTTTTGGGGGCCACTTCTGCACACCTCATCTGAGGAAAACACCTCCAGCCCCTGCAGCACACCTCTGATACTGTCACTCAGTGTAAGTGTGGGCTGCGTGTGTTCATTTGTACCGTTCCCTTCACTGTGCAAGAGTCACACTCCCGTCACAACTGCTGTGAGGGCAGGTATGTGAATTAGCCAGAGAATAAAGATGTAGCACTCTGTGCTCGCCTTTCTGAAGCCAGGGAAGGGAACATAAATAAGGCAGAAAACAGTAAGACCCTCCCTTCCTCTGATCAATGAATACCTAGGCTTACAATGAACTTACTCTAGACCATAGGATGTACTACTTTTTCCACAGGGAAGAGGGGCCTTGGAAGCATTATGCACAGTGCACTCACAGTGACCTGCCTCCCGCCCTTCTCAGAGGCTACTGTTTCCACAGAACAAGCTGGATATGCTCAGATGTTCTTCCTCATATGTCTCTTATGTCACCTGGGACCTTTCTTCTGCCCCAGGCTACTTCGTTTTTGTGGAGGGAGGAGGGGACAAAATACTACACCAACCCAAAACCCCCGAACAGCCAGGGTGGGGCAGACCAGACACATTACAGCTTTTGCTTGTGACAAGTGCTATATACCCACTGGACGTGCTTCACCTTCTGTGTCCTTTAGCACTTTGAAGGAAAGAGTTGCTGCATCTTTGGGGACTGTCAGAAGAGGTGTTCACTGTACACAAAAGCAGGGGTCAATCCCTGCAGGCCCCCAGAGAATCTTCCCTACCCCTCTGGGCTCTGCTGACCCCCACCAGGTCTTCCTAACACTAAAGTAGGCTCTCTTGACATCACCTGTTTACATACAGATGCAGAACATCACATAAAGCTCTGAAAGCAAGCAGCAGAATCCAGGAGAGGAAACCCAGCCCCAGAGAGGTTCCACCGTCCTTCTCTGGTTGGGAGGTGCCGCCTCTCCTTCCCTGATAAAATCCTCTTCTTGGTGGGCAGGGAGAGGTTGCCCACCCTAGATTTTGAAGTCAGCCCTTCCTGGGGGTGGCCCAAAAAGAAGCAAGTTGTTTTATTGTTGTTTCATGAAACACCATTAGAATAACTAAAACTGGTTTAATTATTCTATAAAAACATCATGACCAGCTCAAGAGACCACGGCCTCGGACTGGTTGGCAAATGACATCTGGTCTCCCGTGTGCTGCCCCAGGCTGCTCTACCCACCACACTTCTGGAAAGGGTCTGAATAGAGAGAAGTCAGAACACACAGCAGGCAGGCAAGTCTGTGACTCGAAAGGACCAGGGGACAGTGCAGCTCCAGGAGGCCTCAGCTTCTTGGCTGTCCTCTGCTCTCAGCAACTCCCAAGCAGGGAAGGTCGCTAAAGTGTCATCTTCCCTGAAATGCCCCCGCAAACTGCCGTGAGGATGAAGGGGAAGAGAAGGCAGAAGTCAGGGCTGCCAGGGTCTTCTCAGGTAACAATTCCTCCGAAGCAGCCAGCTCCCAGGAGAGCCAAAGAGTGGCCAAGTGGGAGGCAGAGAACAGGTCGAAGAGCAGCCAGAAGGCCAGGAAGTAGGTGCAGCTTCTGTATACGTGTCTGTTTGTCTGTGTCTGAAGTCTGTCTTCCGAAGAAGCCCCAGCCACACCCTGCCCACCTGCTTGACAAATGCTTCCAGAATACCCCTCAAAGCGTTTCTTTCTCCTTTTGCGGAGCTGAGGAGGAATAGTGGTGGTCTTACCTGTTTTTGCCAAAGCTGGGGACAGGGAGATGACAGCAAGATCAACCTCAAGATGGAGGGGCTTCTAGGAACTGCCCCAGGGCTTCAAGTCAAAGTATTTTAAAAAGGCTCCCAGGTTCTGCGGGTTTTGGCATCCCCAGCAGCTGCCCGGCAGATGACAGTGTTCGTGTGCTGGCGGTGGCCACCTGGACCAACAGGGAGTTGTGTCACACTCAGCCAGCTTTATGCCACCAGAGCAGACAGGTAGCAAAGCGGGCAGGGCAGCGCTGTGGAGAGCACACGGCGGTGGGAGCAGGCGCAGTGGTGGTCAGCAAAGGAGCGCCCTCGTCCTCAGTGCAGTGGTAGAAGATATCCTGCTCCAGGCACACCTGCATGCTACAGTTGACCAGGGCCCGGTCTGAGTACAAGCCCTCCTGGTCACGGGGTCAGCAAGAGGGCAGCGTCCAAGGAACTGAACATTCCTTGCATTCGCATTTCTCCCCAGGCCTCACTCGCTCAGTAAGAAGCTTCATTTAGCTCTGGTGGGACCACGGGGCCCTTGAGGTCCAACAGCTCATACCCGACCAGCTTAGGCTGGGGGTGCACGGTCCTGAGTGAGGCCTGCTTGGCCACCAGCAATGGAGCCATGTGATCCAGGAGCTGCCAGTCAGAGGTACTGCACTGCTCACGGAGCTGGGGTGCCTTCTGAAGGAGACTCAGTGGTGGGTGGCATCCTGGTCACACTGCACGGGTGTCAGGACCAGCTCTGGAACCCTACTCCGGGCTGCTTGGGGCCATTGGAAGCACCGGGCCAGCGTGGTCTCTGTAGTCACTCTGTGTGGCTGGTCTTCCTCTGGTCCATGGCAGGCTAGAAAGAGGGTGCTGGACCTGGCTGTGGGGCATCCATTGTGCAGAAGCGGCTGCACCATGACGGAGCTGGGAGTCAAAGGGGCATTTGTGGGGTCAGGGGCTCCCTAGAGCTGGAAACAGGCTTCTAAGGCCCGTTGAGGAGCTGTAGAGCTGCCAGTGTTGCTCCTAGTCCTTGTAAATTCCTGAAACAAAGGATCCATCACCATTGTGTCGCAGGCACCAGCCAGAGAAACCTCAGGACTCCCAGCGTCCCACATGCCAACCCCATGTGGTCAGCTGTGCTCACTGCCTTGGCAGCACCATGGCAACCTGGAAACAGAGCTTTTTTTTTTTAAATAAATTGAGTTTATTGGTACATTTTAGGAATACATTACAATCACATGGCTCATTGAAAATTTGTACCTGTACAAGATATATCTTGATTCTTATTTTTTCCCATTCCCTTACCCTCCCTATAACTTGCCACCCCCCTATATACATAAGCTTTGTTTCTGTTTTTTTCTTTTTTCCACCAGATTTTTTCTTTACCTTCTAAGCCTAAACAGAGCTTTTACAAAAGAGAAAGAAGCCGAAGGTTGGAAGGAACAGGGAGGATGGCACGGCCTGAGATCTCACACCTAACTCCCTCTGGGCTCTGGGAGTTCTGTTAAACTATCATTGACTTCTTTCCAAAGGGTTATTCCTTTGATCCTCAACTCCTTCTTTTGGATCTTTGCTCTGTTTTTATCAGTGTCCTTATAACTTCCGTTTCTTCAGAGCTTTCCTACGGGTTTTGAGATCTTTCACTAGGTTTCTCCTTTTATTTTTGACAGTACTCAGTAGTTTCCATTCTCTTCTCTTCATTTTTCTAATAATGATTTGCTGCTGCTGTACTGTCACCAGACGGGGTCCTAAGAGGGTCCCTGAAAGAGGAGATGGGGAACCTCAACTCAGCCTGGATGGGTTCTTAACATTGTCACAGAGAAGCATTTCAGGCTGGGTCAGTGAGGGGCGGGGGCTGATTTATCAGGCAAGTTTAAAAGGAAGAGAGCACTGGGAAGGGACTTAAGCTTGAGGAGCTAGAGGGGCCGCAGGTCTGACAGAAAGGATCAGCCTTGCCCATCCACAGAGCAGTAAGACCCGTTGCAATGGGTTTCTCGCAGTGGGCTGGTCTGGCTGATCACGCGCTCAGTTCTGGTTTTACAAGATGGCTTGGGAGGAATCTTGTTGCCTAACCCCATCTCAGTAAATGAGCATTTCAGCCGGGGGCAGTCTCACTCTCCCTGAGGCTCTGCTGGAATCAGAGTGGCCACAGGTTTATAGAAAAGCCCCGAAGACTTCCGGGTTCTAGCTGGTATTTGAACATCCCTGTAACTCTCTTATCTTCGTGAAATAGGGTCAGGGTAGGTCATGTCAGTTAGGACTAATCGACTCCGTTTTTATAGCTTTTAAATACTTCCTAAATGATTCCCATTCCTGTACACAAAGTTAGCAGGGAGCTGAAACAAAGCCTTATGGCAATAAAGGAATAGATTCCAAATGAAGGCCACTCTTTGTTCTTATCCCTTCCTCCATAATAGGGAGTGAAGGTAGAGTCTTTGTACTGAGCTACAATCCCCAGCCCTTCTTGTTTTGAGCCAGGCTCTTGTGAAGTGACTAAATTTTCCAGGTGGGGCTCAAACTTGCTATCCTCTTGCTTGAACTGGAAGAGTGCTGGGATTACAGGTGTACCACCTCTGTGTTTAGTTTTCTTTTTATCTGTAAGCCCAAGCGAACAGTCACTATTTTTCTTGTTGTTGTTGTTGTTGTTGTTGTTATCTTAACAAAAACAGTTTGATAGCCCTGGACTGCAGAACAAAACACAAATCATGCTTTTATAGAGTAACAGGTTGAGGGCCCAGGAGTTTGTCTGTCCTCTATCCCTGTGGTGGTGTCTGTCTGTGGCAGTGGAATGTCATTTGCTTTTATGAACAGCCTCCTGGTGAGATGAGGGTGGTTTTAAGGATGGTGGTTACTGTGGTGAGAATGGCCATGGTGGTGGTAGTGATAGGGAAGGTATGAGCTTTCCATCTATTCACCACTGTTTATCTTCTCTCTGGCAACTGCGTTCCCTCAAGTCTATTTCCATTTGGTTTCTCATTACTCTTTGGGTTTCAGGGAAATCCATTAGGGTCTCCTATGTAGTAGAGAAACTGACAAGTTACCCCTCTGATGAGAACTGAGAGAGGGCCTGGCCTCCATTGTGAAGAAAATCTCCCCTCACCCCATGAAGTTTGTACCTCTTGCCAGCTCAGGGAACCCGGCTAGGCCTCATGAGGAGGAGCCAGTGTGATTGTGACCACAGCAGACCCTAATCGGCTGGAGTACCCATATCCCAGGCCCCTGAGCTACAGGTCTGCTCCCTCACACTGCTGGGACAGCAAATCCCTCAGGTCAGTTGCAGGCTCTGCTGTGGGACTCTCCCTCCTGGCTATTCCTCAGAACAAAAAAAACAAGTTGGGAGGAGCAGGGTCAGCGATAATCCTTATCAATTTTTAAACACAGGGTGGCCTAAGAAACTGTAACTGTGGACCAAGAGATCTTCTTGCCTCAGCCTCCCAGGTAGCTGGGACCGTAGACTCCTGTCACCATTCCAGACCATTTTGATTTGTTTTCTTTTTTGGTAATGTGATTGAACCCAGGGCCTTACACAGGCCGCAGAAGCTCTACCACTGACCTAGACCCAGAGCCTCCTGGGGTTTTTGGTTTTTGGTTTGGTTTTGTCTTTGCTGTTTTTGTTTTTTGTTTGTTTTTGAGACAAGGTCTCGCTTTGTAGTTCAGGCTGGCCCTGAACTCACTGTGTAGCCCAGGCAAGCCTCAAATCAGCAATCCTCCTGCCTCTGCCTCCCATGTGCTGGGATTATAGGCGTGACCCACTGTACTGGGCACTGTGGTATATGGTACTGATTGCTGGTGGCCATGAGTCACCACACCTGGTATTGTTGTATGTGGTGACCTGGAATCAAACTCAGGACTCTGTACTTGCTAGGCAGGCACCAGAACCACTGAGCTAAACTTCTAGCCCCTTGTTGGGTTTTTAATTTCTAACATCATACAATGTATTGTCCTTATAGATTATTCATCTTTATGCATTATTACTAGTCTAAATTTGCAGTACCTGATTCCCAAAACTCCATGATAATAAAAATAGCCTCATTACAAATTACTGAGTGCCTATTATATGCAAGGCTCTGAACTAGGGTGTATCTATTAGCTTATTTAATACTTACCAAGACCCTCTTTTTTTTTTTTTTTTTTGAGACAGGGTCTTGCTTTGTAGTTCAGGCTGGCACTGAGCTCACTATGGAGCCCAGGCAAGCCTCAAACTCAGCAATCCTCCTGTCTCTGCCTCCCGAGTGCTGGTATAACAGGCATGAGCCACCATGCCCGGCACTGTGGTATGTGGTATTGATTGCTGGTGGGCGTGAGTCGCCACGCCCAGCATTCTATATGGTCACCAGGATTGAACTCAGGACCTTGCGCTTGCAAGGCAGGCGCTGGAAACACTGAGCTAAATCTCAGGCCCCAAGACCCTCTTCTTTTATCCTGACTTTACAGGTAAAGAAACTAAGTCTCAGAGATGTAAAGTGACTCATTCAAAGTCACACAGCACTAGTGAATGGATCCAAGTTTCCAGGCTTTTGTGCTTTTCCCACAGCATCAGTGGAAAATACACAAGGTCAGGTTTCTGGCCTGGGTTATACAGTTTTCCACCCATGCTTTCCTCATTGAGCAGCTTTAGCTACCTGGGACTCAGCTTCTTCTGTTCAGTCACCTCTGCCTGCTTCCTTCTCAGCATTGCAGAGAGGACAGATGGGATAACGTATGGGGAAGTACTTTAAAAATTATAACATGTCACATAAATGTAAAAGATTGTTATTGAGTGCACAGATAAGCTTGTTTATTTCAAGCACTTTTTGCCCCTTGACAAATGGGAAGGAACTGTCCAGAGACCTCATCAAATTCCCAAATTAGATATCGCTGACACCATATAATTTCTCCCATAAAATGCCATAATGTGTCACTAAAAAATGTAACTGACCATTTAAAATATTTAATGATTATATAAACACAGGCATCAGGCTATTTATAAAGATATAAAGTTATTTGTAAATGTCTTGAGCACTTACTGAAACTGTTATGTGAATTACTTCTTAATTTTTTTAACTAAGGGCCAAGCTCTGCTCTAAATTCTAGGGTTTTTCTTTATTCAAATTTCTCTATTTTCTGTCTTGGAAGCATTGCCTTCTTACACCTCTCCACTTTCTCTTCACTTGTTTCATAATGCTTTTCTTTGGAGAGTCATTTTCACAAGATTTTCGGGCTAGAGATTTACCTCAGTGGTTCCAGCGCCTGCCTAGCAAGCGCAAGGTCCTGAGTTCGATCCCAGGTAGCCACATACAAAAATACCGGGCGTGGTGACTCACACCCACCAGCAATCAGTACCATATACCACAATGCCAGGTGAGGTGGCTCATGTCTGTAACCCCAGCACACAGGAGGAAGAGGCAGGAGGATTTCTGTGAGCTCAGGGCCAGCCTGAACTACAAAGCAAGACCCTGTCTTAAAATAAACAATCAAAAAAAAGATTATAAAGTACTAGATTAATATGTTGACTCCAAATGCTGCAAATTTGGGGAGAAAAAAATAGAAGAATGGTGATTGGTAACAAAATTTATCTTCTCCAAGATCTAGAACCTAAACACTGGAAAATGACAACTTGTTGAAAAAAATAGAAAGCAGATTTCCAGAGGAATCAGGAAGGAACCAGCAGGAAAAACTGGAAGCTTCAGAGAAGCTGGAAAGATCGCCAACTACACAGAGAAAAGAATGAAACACTTTCCAACTTTCGCCCCCATTCTTTGTGACTCCTGGAGATGGGAAACAGGTTCAACAGAAGCAAGGTTAGCAGCCAGGGCTAGAAGATCCTGGAAAAACCATGGCAAAGCCCACCGCCTCTGTGAACTGCAAAACTGGGTCAAGGGTTTGTTCTTAGGCTACTCCTTCCATACAGTAAGCAACAGCCAGAGAGGCATTCAAGCATGGGCACTCACCACATTACCAGAGAGGGCTTGGTCAGGTAACATCTCAGGAAGGGGTTGATTATTTAAATCTGGGACTCAGAACGAAAAAGAAACAACCTCACTTCAGGGTTCCTAGTGTTACCTCCCACAGTGACCAGATGAGAGACCGCTATGAACTGGGAAGGGGCTAGAAAGAGACCCCTGAGAAGTTTAAACTCAGGCCAGGTAGGACATGGGCTCCATAACTTGCAGTGAGGAGCCAAGCCAAACCAAGCCTAAGTTGCACCCAAAAGCAGCTTAGTATGAAAGTGCCTGTTGCAATTAGGTCCTTGAGCCTGTACCCTGCTGCCAACATCCAGTAAAGATCTGATGTCTGGCTGTGTTCTCTGTCCAGCAACATGAGCAAGGACACATCTCAGGGTCAACATCACCACAGCTCTGGAATAGGGGGTGCCCCTCACAAACCCACAAGCTGCTTATGACTAATCAACAACCAGCATCATATTAAATAGGAAGAAGTTGAAAGTTTTCCCTCTGAAATCAACAAGACAAAAATATCCACTATCACCATTCCTGTTCAATATAGTTCTGGAAATAAACCAGAGCATCAGCCAAGCTAAAGAAATAAAAGAGATATATATAGGAAAGGAAAATTTCATATTATCTTTATTTGTAGATGACATGATCCATTACATAGATGATCCAAAAAATTCCACCAAAAGATTCTTAGAATTTATAATCAAATTCAGTAACATAGCAAGATACAAAGTCAACACGTAAATATAAATAATGTTCCTGCACATGGATAATAAACTCTACAAGCAAAAAATTAGGGAAACAGTATCTTTCATAATGGCATTGAGAAAAATTAAATACCTACAAATTAAACTAGCCAAGAGTGAAAGACTTATTACAAAAAATGCAATACTCTGAAAAAGAAGATCAAAAAGCACTTCAGAAAATGGAAACATGGCCTCTGTTCCTAGATAGGCATAAATCAGTATAGTCAAGATGGTCATATTAAAAAAAAACCAGCGTATAGATTTAACACTACCCCAAATCAAAACACCAACACCATTCCTCACAGAACTAGATATAAAAATATCCTAAAGTTCATATGGAACCAGAAGAGACCTAGGATAGCAGAAGCAGTCTTGGGCAACAAGAGCAAGGCAGAAGGAATCACAGTTCTGGACAGCAAGCATATATACACAGGTACAATGATAAAAACGGCATGGTTTGGCAAACAACTGAAAAACAGACAATATGATCAACAGAACAGAACAGGGGATATACAAACAACTCTAAGTACATTCAGCTACCTAAGCTTTGACAAAAGGGCCAAAAACATATCCTCCTTGACAAATGTACTGGGAAAACTGGCTAGCCACATGGAGAAGAATGAATCTGGATTCATATCTCTTACCATGCACCAAACTAAAATCAAAATGGATCAAAGATCTAAATAATACAAGAGAAATACTTAACTTGCGAGAAGATAAAATAGGTAAAACTCTTGGAGACTTTTGAACAGAACCCCAATTACACAAAAGATAACACCAAGAATCAACAAATGTGACCACATCAAATTTTAAAAACTTTTGCCCAGCCAGGCATGATGGCTCATGCCAGTAATCCCAGCACTGGGGAGGCAGAGGCAGGAGGATTACAACAGTTTGAGGCTAGCCTGAGCTACATAGTGAGTTCAAGGCCAGTCTGAACTACAAAAGTGAGACACTGTCTAAAAAAAAAAGCAAAAAAACTTCTGCCTACAAAGGAAACAACCAACAGAGTGAAAAGACAACCTATAGAATGAGGAAAAAATAGCCAGCTCTTCCTCAGATGGAGAACTAACATCTAGACTATAAAAAAATATCAAAATAGGCACCTGAAATGAACAGAGACTTCCCAGAAGAGATAAAAAGGGCCAATAAAACATGAAAAAATATGTTCCATTTCTGATCATTACAGAAATGCAACTAGAAACAACACTGAGATTTCATCTTTCTCCAGAAAGAACGGTCATCATCAGGAAATCAGATAACAATAAATGCTAGCAGGCTTCAGATGTTAGCGGGGAAATTTTTTCATTGTTGGTGGAAATGTACAACCACTATGAAATTCAGTATGGAGATGCCTCCAAAAATTATTAAAAGAACCCGACTATTCCTTTCTTAGGTATCTTCACAAAAGAGTAAAAGGCATCATATTACAGTGATATATAGCCATATTTATAGCAGCAAAATTCACAATAGCTAAATCTTGAAAGTGGCCTATACGTATATGTCCATTAACAAATGAAAAGATAAAGAAAATGTGGTATTTATATGCAGTGAAGTATGATTCTGCCATAAAGAATAAACTTGAGTCATTGTGAGAAAATGGATGCACTGTGAGACCATAATATTAAGTGCAACAACACACACAAGATTAAATACCCTATGGTTTCCCTTATATGACAAACTCAAAATATAAATGAAGACCAAAACAACAATAGGAAAAAAAGATAGAAGGAGGGTAGGGGAAAATCCAGTTGGAAGAGAATGGAGGGAAAGGGGACATAAAAAGAAAAAAAAAACTTAGGGAACACCTCAAATGAACATGAAGAACAGAAGAGGTAAATATATTCACACAATGAATGCTATGACTCACGATATAAAAAAAAAGTGACACAGCTGACAACCCAATAATTCTCACAAGTATACTGTACAATCAGATACAATGCTGCAAATTCATGCCATAATTGTAGCAAATAACAAATGCATCAAATCATAGGCATTCAGTGTTCTTTTTGGGGAGTTTAGATCTCTGATTTAAATCCTTGAATATTTGTGGGGCATGGTGGTGCATGCCTCTAATCTCAGCACTCTGAGAGGCTGAAGTAGGAGGATTACAAACTCAAGCCCAGCCCAAGCAATTTAGTGAGATACTGTCTCAAACTAAAAAATAAAAATGCCTGAGGATGTAACTTGCTGTGAAGGCCATGACTTCCATCCCGACTACTGAAAAGAAAAAAGAAAAGAAAGAAAAGAAAAAGAATCCATGACTATCACAGTTCTTAGAGAGAAAGGACTCCTTTAGTCTCTACTCAGTAATTTGAGCAGTGTAGCTCCATATGGATGAATAAGCTTCTTAATGTGAAGCCTGACTCTTTTGCACAGTATCTTCAGATTCCTCTGCAGAAGTCTCTACTGCCTATTGTTTTTCAGATTATATAAAGATTATTTCTAGAGTTTAATAGAATCACTTCCACTAATCTTTTTTTCTTTCTATTGAACATACCTTTCTAACCAGAAGCAGGATATAACTAGTAAAAGAGTAGAACTCCAGCCCACCTTTTTGCAATACTGGGTCAGTGGTTTTTCTGCTAGTCTTTATCATATTCACCTATACCTGGGAGAAGGCAGGTCAGGGAATGGATACTCTTTTAAGACCTTGGTTTCCAAATCTAACCAATCTCCTGAAGATCTGAAGGAACACTTGAGGCCCTAGTTGCCGGATTTGATAGACTTGGGACTGTTAAGAACCTCATTAGGACAGCTGATATTTATCAAGAAGTTATTTTCAGCAAGGCACTGTGCTAAGTATTTTATAAATTCACGTTCTTAGTTTGTATCTTCACAACCATGACAGGTAGTCGCTAAAACAGGGTCAGTGCTTAAATTATGCAAGCAGTAACACTAATAACTTGTTGAGTGGAGAACTTAACTCAGGCCCAGCAGCTCTACACTCCATTCTCTCAAACACTGTGCTGTATAAAATGGGGGAACTTTGATTTTGAGGATGAACCAATTTTAAGGAAAGCGGCCAGGAGGCCACGCAACTCTAAAAGGTACATTTGTTAGAAATGTATGGCCCCATCCCCCTATTGTTTCTGGGAGGAAAATGGTTTAGGACAGCTTTCTTTCAACACATAAGAGTAGTTGGACCTCTTATTGGTATTTCCCAACTTTCGGGCCACGTCCCACTTCGGTCCGGAAAACTACCGGTCTTATTGGCTGACCCCAACCTGGGAACTTAAGGGAGACTCTTTCTGTACACCTGGCACTTCTAGTCACGCCCCATCCCGCGAAACCCCCAATTCCAAGCCCCTCCACCACGATTGACATGTCCCGAGAGCAATTATAATTGGCAGTGGCGGGCGGCAGCTCCTCCTCCTCGCCGACCCCGCCTCCCTTTCATTCTGAAAGAAAGAACCTCGCCCGGGCGTCCAATGATAAGCGCCGACACCCAAAAAATCCCGCCTATTTCGACGCCGACTCCGCCCCGAGGGCGCTACAAGCGCCCGCCCCTCCACTGCGATCTAAGCCAAACAAAGGGCTCTTTCGGCTCGATGGACGGACAGTAGTCCAATCCGCGGAGCCTCGTGTGGTGCCGTTCCCCGCCCCTCCGCCGGCGGAGCGGCAGCCCGGCGAGTGCGGGCCTCGGGCGGCGGCGGTGGACGCGGACTGAGGGAGCGGCAGGCCGGGCGTCCATGGCGCGCGGGCCCCGGCGGGGCGCGGCTGCGGCCTGAGGGGCCATGTCCGGGGTGGTGCGGACCCTCAGCCGCTGCCTGCTGCCGGCCGAGGCCGGGGCCCGCGAGCGCAGGGCGGGCGACGCGGAACGCGAGGCCCGGCGTCGCAGCCGAGACATCGACGCGCTGCTGGCCCGCGAGCGGCGCGCGGTGCGGCGCCTCGTCAAGATCCTGCTGCTGGGCGCGGGCGAAAGCGGCAAGTCCACGTTCCTTAAGCAGATGCGCATCATCCACGGCCGCGAGTTCGACCAGAAGGCGCTGCTCGAGTTCCGCGACACCATCTTCGACAACATCCTTAAGGTGATGCGGGGCCCCGCCCACCCACCGCACACCTGTGCCCAGGTGGGGCGCTGGTAGCAGGCCCCCTGGCCGCTTTGTCCCCGGTGTCGCTACGCCGCAGGCCTACTTCGCCCCATTGGCCTCTGCCTGGCGCCGGCTGGGCACACCAACCCAACTCAGTATCTAGGGGTCAGCCTCAGGGTCCCCTAGACTCCACCTCTGCACCCTCTTTAGTCCCCTAAGGGCTCGGGGGATGTGCCCTTTATCGGATGCCTGGGGACATAGCTACTGGAAGCCAGCCAACTTCTGGGGTCTTGGGGACTGAAGGAGGGGGTCTTGGTGTGAGAGAAACCCGCCCTTTCCTTCCCTGCTGGCTGGCATACCCCTGTTTCTCTTGGAGCTTCATAGGGTGAGGGCTCTGAATATTCCCTGACCACGTACAGGGCCTTAAGACCTCTGTAGGCTTGGGAAACCGGCCACCAGTCCTCATTTTTTTTTTTTTTTAACTTTTTGGTAGGCAAATTTTAAACAGAAAAGTAGAGAGGACATTAAGTAGGGAGGAACTGTAAGGTACCCGTCTCCCACTTTGGCCACTGATCAATTCTATGCCAGTCTCCTTCAATTTGGAGCAAACCCCAGATGTTGTATAGTTGCTTTAGAAAACATTGTAGTATGTGTTGCTAAAAGACAAGGCCTTGTTTTAAAAGCATGAGCACGATACCACAACCAACCTTTAAAAAAAGTAATAACTTCTTAATGTCACCGAATATCTACTCATGGTTCAGATTTCTTCCATTGTTGCACAGTTGTTTTATGTGTTTGAACCGGATACAGATAATATCCTTACATTGTGACGAAGCTCCAGGTTCTGTTTCTTGTTCCTTTTATAGTCTTTGCCGTATTTGTGAAAGAAACACTGTAGTTGACAGTCTGGGGTCTTGACTCTCATCTCTCTGAGAGTTGTGAAAAGGGCCCCAAAGGAAATCTGAAGAAAACTGACATAGGAAAAGGAGAGAGTCTGCCCTGCACCTAGATTGGGTCATTTCCTCTTTGGGTTTCTTATATTTACCCTTTCTTTGCCCCCTCCTCACATTTATGACAGCTCATTTTGGGGAAACCAACTTACAGGCAGGACTGAGCAAACTTGACTCAAAGTGGAAGTGGAGAAAGGTTCATCATGCCATAAAACCTGCCTGGAGACTAGCTTATATGGTGCCTGAGGGATTTTAAATTTAGTAAAGGGCCCGAGAAACCCATCTGGAACATTTTCTTTCACTTCATCCCCGGGGAAGCTCTGGGCCTGGCGCTGAGATCCCAAACTCCAAACTTCGAGGCCAGCATTCTCACTTTACAGTTTGTTTCTAAAATATTTCATTTTGATAAAAATAGCTCATTTGGGATTGTGATGGGAAGAGAATAATTTGAATAAGACATCCCTTTCCTTTTCACCTCTTTCAGAAGCGTGCGGGGAGTGAGGTCTGTGGCCAAACACTTAACATAAAGAGGAGGTGCTTACTAATGATAAGCTGTGTGTTTCAGAATTCCCCCCATCTTCCTGGGTGAAGTGTGCCATATTGTATCTCTGGGCCTACTATCTAACTTCTCTGTCAAAGAGACTGATTTTATTTTCACTGCTTTTCTGGACTTCAGAAATAGATTTGGCTGACTATCTCCCAGTTTAAATTCTGGTTTCTTTCAACTTAGGAGGCAGAGAAAATATTTAGAAACAGATTTTTAATCTAAATTGGTGTATTAAGTACATTAAGAAATGCATTCTTAACTTTTTTCCTGATGCATATAAACATAACTTTTCTTGGCTTCCTTATCAACAGAAACAAGATATGTTATGTAGTATTCCATTTTTCTTCCCAAATTTTACTGTGTGTAGTTCCTTTTTAAATTCGTTTTCTCTGTTATGAGCATTTTAATAATGAGTTAGAAATTTATCTTTACATTTAAAGACAAAATTATTTTCCTTTTTTCCACTTTTGTTTTTATTTGATCAGATTACTTTGAAAAGGGACTTTTCAAATAAGTTGATTTGTAGTGGCTTTAGTTTATAGATATTTGAATGATATTGTCTAGTGTTAACAGACTTCTTTTAAAGTATTACATGCCATGCATGTTGGGTTAGAGCCTTCCACATGTGGTGTTTAATTTTCATAAGGCTGCAAATAGTATTGTCCCATTTATTTAGTAAATGAGAGAATTAAGTATAAAGAATTTAAAACCAACTCAGAGTCAGCTGACTATCAGGTGGGAGAGATGAGCACCAACCCTAGTCTTTTGTCTTTTTTTAATTAAAATTTTAATTTTGAGATAATTGTAGAGTTCTTTGCAATTGTAAGAATAACACAGAGATCCTGGGTATGCTCTACCCACTTATATTCAATGTTAATATCTTGGAAAACTGTAGTACAGCTTTTAACCAGGATATTGACATTGATATAGTCATGATATAGAACTGTTCCATCACTAAAAGATCCTTTATATTGCCCTTTTATAGTCATTTCTTCCTCCTTCTCCTCCCTGACCCTGGTGGTGACTAGTCTTTTCCCTAATTCTATAGTTTTATTATTTCAAGAATACCATATAAACAGAACCATATGATCTCTTAGAATCGGCTTTAACCACTCAGCATAATTCTCTCGAGATTCCCATGCAAGGGGCTGCAAGTATTAATAGTTCTTGCCTTTCTGTTGCTGAGTAGTATACCATTAAACCATTTTTAAAATTGAGTTCAATGTAAGGAATATGGGAAGGCCTTTACTTCCTCCTCTGACTTTATTAAACATGAACTCACAGCAGTCCTCCTGCCTCTGCCTCCCAAGTGCTGGGATTACAGGTGTGAGTCATCCCCATGCCCAGCATTGTGGTATGTGGTTACCAGGGATTGAACTCAGGACCTTGTGCCTGCAAGGCAGATGCAGGAACCACTGAACTAAATCCTTGGCCCTTTCTTGATTCTTTTTTTCCCATTCCTGACCCCTCCATTCAATCCCTTCTGCCCCATATAAATTAGCTTTGTTTCCATTTTTTTCCTTCTTTCAATTTTTTCTTCTCCTTCTTTATTTTCACCTGATCCTCTCTCTAATTCCCCTTCCCCTTTGAACATTTCTTCCTATTTCACAATATCTGTTATACATCTTGGTCTTCGCACCTTCAGTTTTTCACACCAGAGAAATTATTTGGTATTTACACATGTGTGTCCTATTTATTTCACTTAGAGCTGTGGGTGTAACTCAATGGTGCCCATAACTACCTGGCAAGTGCAAAGTCCTGAGTTCAGTCCCTAGTATTGCAAAAATAAATAAATAAATAAATAAGTTTGAGACATTTTAGCCAAATGGATGCACCTTGACACCGTAGTTATTTAACCATTTACCTGTTGAAGGATGTTTCAGTTGTTTCCAATTTCAACCTATTAAAAGAAATCTTTAAACATTCACATACATACTTTTATGTGTACATGAGTTTTCATACATCTGGGATAAATGTCCAAGAGTATAAGTAGTGGCCCCTGTGGGAGTTGCATATTTAATTTTATAAGAAATCAACGGACTATTTCCCAAGGGGTGTGTCATTTTACATTGCCACCAGCCATGGGTGCAAGATCCAGTTTCTCTGCATCTTTGCCAGCATTTAGTGGTGTTGCTGTTTTATTTAATTTTAGCTTTTCTGACAGATGAGTAATGATAATCTTCTTATGGTTTTAATTTGCATTTCCTCTATGTCTAATGATGTTGAACATCTTTTCATGTGCTTATTTGCCAGCCATTTACCCTCTTTAGTAAAATTTTTTAAATTTTTTTTATACTCTTATAGTGCTGCTTATTTTTTGTTACTGACTTTTGGGAATTCTTTATGTAATCTAGATACTACTCCTTTATCATGTTGGTTTACACAGATTTTCTTTCAGTCTGTAGTTTGTCATAATACCCTCTTAACAGTGTCTTTCACAGCAAAAGTTTTTAATTACAGTGAGGTCCAGTTTCAATTTTTCCTGCTTAGATAATTGCTTTAGGTATTGAGTCTCAGAATTCTGCTTAGCCTTAAATTCCACAGATTTTCTATCATCTTTTTCTAAAAGTTTTATAGTTTTATGTTCAAGTACATGATCTATTTTTAGTTAATTTTTATATGAAGTATGAGGTTTAGATCACAGTTGGTTTTTTTGTTGTTGTTTCGAGGAGGATTGTTTTGTTTTTGGAGTTCTTTTGTGTGTGTCTTGTTTTGTTTTTGCTTTGTTTTTTGGTCTGGAACCACTGAGCTAAATCCCCAGCCCCTCCAGTTAGGTTTTTTGTTTTGTTTTTGTCTGTGACTATTCATTTGTTCCAGTACCATTTGTTGAAAAGGCCTTCCTGCCATGGAATTGCTTCTGTATTTTTGTCAGTTGGGCATGTTTGGTCTGTTTCTGAGTTCTCTGTTTAGTTTCATTGATTCATATGCCTGTCTGGTGCTTACAGTGTCACAGTGTGTTGACTACTATAGCTATGTAAGCCAACATTAGTATC
>PVIC010019905.1:0-30083 GCA_004025085.1 Thryonomys swinderianus | reverse complement strand
GAAAATAACCTCCAACCTAGACTGATGTATCCTGCAAAACTATCTTTCAGAATAGATGGGGAAATAAGATACTTCCATGACAAAGAACACCTGAAAAACTTCACAAATATGAAACCGGCACTCAAAAACATTCTAAAGAACATCTTGGAAAAAAAACACAGAAAATTCCATTACCCAAGACCCAGCAGAATGAACTCACTGGGGCAAAAAAGAAACTAAATGGAAAAGGGGAAAAGCAAGGAAGAAAAGAACCAAGAACAGGGAAACATGGCAGCTTTGAATATGTCCACATCAGTCATAACCATTAATGTCAATGGACTTAATGGGTCAATTAAAAGACACAGACTAGCAGACTGGATCAAGAAGCAAGATCCTACAATCTGCTTCATACAGGAAGCACACCTAATTCAGAAGGAAACCCACAGATTGAAAATAAAGCGATGGAAAACAATTTTCCACGTGACAGGAAACTGCAAAAAAAGCAGGAGTGGTTATCTTGTTTGCAGATAAAATAGATTTCAAACCCAAACTGATTAAGGGAGACAAAGAAGGTCACTCTAACCTCGTACAGGGAATAATCCAGGAGAAAGAAATAACAATCTTAAATATTTATGCACCAAACTCTAATGTACCCAACTATAAAAAACAAACATTAATGTACATGAAAAGCCAGACAACCACGAATACAATAGTAGTAGGGGACTTCAATACTCCACTATCACAAATTGACAGATCAACTGGACAAAGAATCAATAAGGAAATACTTGAGCTAAACCAAACATTTGAACAAATAGACTTAAAAGCTGCCTACAGAGTATTTCACTTTACAAAGTCAGATTATATGTTCTTTTCAGCTGCTCAAGGATCATTCTCCAAAATAGATCACATCCTAGTTCACAGAACAGGCATAAGTAAATGCAAAGGAATTAAAGTTATCCCCTGCATACTATCAGACCATAGTGCCCTGAAACTGGAGCTGAAAAGCAAAAGAAATTCCAAGATCCTCACAAACACATGGAAATTGAATAACACTCTGTTGACCAACCAATGGGCCACAAAAGAAAATTAAAGAAGAAATTAAACAGTTCCTACAATTAAATGATACAGGAATTTATGGTATACAATGAAAGTAGTTCTATGAGGGAAATGCATAGCAGTGAATACCTACACCCAGAAAATAGAGCAAACTCAAATAAACAATCTAATGATGAACCTCAAACTATTAGAAAAAGAGGAGCAAGACAAACCCTAAGGTCATACTAGGGAGGAAATTATAAGGATCAGAGCAGAAATTAATGCAATGGGGACAAAAAGAACAATACAAAGAATCAATAAATTGAAGAGTTGGTTCTTCGACAGGATAAATAAAATCGACAGACACTTAGCCAACCTTATCAAACAAAGGAAGGAAAAGGCTCAAATCCATGTTATTAGGAATAAAAGTAGGGAAATCACCCCAGATCCATTGGAAGTTCAAAGGATAATAAACATGCATTTTGAAAATTTGTACTCCAAAAAGATGGAAAATCTAAAAGAAATGGATAAATTCTGAGACACATATGAACTTCCAAAGCTGAATGAAGAGGATATAAAAATGTTAAACAACCCCATATCAATCTGTGAAATTGAAAATGTAATAAAAAAATTAAAAACAAAGAAAAACCCTGGCCCTGACGGCTTCACTGCTGAATTCTACAAAACTTTTAAAGAAGAGTTAATGCCATTACTTCTCAAACTCTTTAATGAAACTGAAAGGGAAGCAGTACTCCCCAAATCATTCCTTGAAGCAAACATTACCTTGATTCCAAAGGCAGAGAAAGATTCCACCAAAAAAGAAAACTACAGGCCAATCTCTCTAATGAACATTGATGCAAAAATCCTCAATAAGATACTGGCAAACAGAATACAGAGAGTTATCAAGAAAATCATATACTCTGATCAAGTTGGTTTTATCCCAGGGATGCAAGGCTGGTTTAACATACATAAATCAATAAATGTAATACACTATATTAACAGATTCAAGGACAAAAACCATATGGTCATCTCAATAGATGCAGAAAAAAACATTTGACAAAATCCAACACCCATTCATTATCAAAACCCTACAGAGAATCGGAATAGATGGACTTTATTTCAATCTAATACAAGCTATTTATGAGAAACCAACAGCCAGCATCATACTTAATGGGTAAAAACTGAAATCTTTTACACTAAGATCAGGAATGAGACAAGGATACCCACTATTACCACTCTTGTTCAATATAGTGCTGGAAACATTAGTCACAGCAATTAGGAAGACAAAGAAATAAAAGGAACAAAGATAGGTAAGGAAGAAGTTAAACTGTCATTATTTGCCGACGATATGATTCTCTATATAGAGGATCCTAAAAACTCAATCAAAAGACTGCTAGACTTCATCACCAAATTTAGTAGTGTAGCTGGATACAAGGTAAATGCTCAAAAATCAACAGTCTTTGTGTATACAAACAACAGACTCAACTGAAACAGAAATTGGGGAGTCAATTCCTTTCACAATAGCACCCAGAAAAATGAAATATCTAGGAAACAATCTAATAAAGGAGGTGAAAGACCTCTACTCTGAAAACTACAGAAGTCTGAAAAAGGAGATAGAACAGGATAACAGAAAATGTGAAGACATCCCTTGTTCCTGGGTAGGGAGAACCAACATCGTCAAAATGGCTATACTCCCACAACTACTATACAGATTCAATGAAATTCCAATTGAAATCCCAACACCATACTTCACAGAGCTAGAGAAAATCATCCAAAAATTCATCTGGAACCACAAGAGACCTAGAATAGCAAAAGCCTAAGCAACCATGCCATGGCAGTGGATATTATAATTTTTTTTTTTTTGAGACAGGGTCTCGCTTTGTAGTTCAGGCTAGCTCTGAGCTCACTATGTAGCCCAGGCAAGCCTTGAACTCAGCAATCCTCCTATCTCTGCCTCCCAAGTGCTGGAATTACAGGCGTGAGCCACAACGCCCAGCGGCAATGGATATTATAATCCCCAACTTAAAAGTCTAACTATAAAGCCACTGTGATAAAAACTGCACGGTACTGGCAAAGTAACAGACCTGAGGACCAGTGGAATAGATTAGAAGATCCAGAAACAACTCCAAATACACTAGGCCATCTTATCTTTGACAAAGGAGCCAAACATCCACAATGGAAGAAAGACAGCCTCTTTACCAAATGTTGCTGGAAAAACTGGGCTTTAACCTGCCAAAACCTAAAGTTAGACCTATCTCTTTCACCATGTACTAAACTAAAATCACAATGGATTCGAGACTTAAACATTAAAACAGAAACATTAAACCTGCTGCAAAACAGGTTAGGTAAAACTCTTGGAGATATTGGCTTAGGCAGAGACTTTATGAATGAAACCTCTCTAGCACAAGAACTAGCAGAAAGAATCAACAAATGAGATCTCATCCTACTAAAAAGCTTCTGCAGAGCAAAAGAAACCAGTGGCACCTCTAAAAGACAACCAACAACATGGGAAAAAAATCTTTACTAGCTGTTTGTCAGACAAAGGGCTACTATCTAGAATATATAAAGAACTTACATCAGTCCCCCCATGTTTAAAGACCCAATTCAAAAAAGGGCATCTAAAATGAACACTTCTCAGAGGCAGAAATAAAAGCAGCTAAGAAGCATATGAAGAAATGTTGAATATCATTGGTCATTCAAGAGATGCAGATGAAAACAACACTGAGATTTCACCTCATTTCACAAAGAATAACTGCTACTGTGAAATCAAGCAGCAATAAATGCTGGCGGGGCTGCGGAGAGAAAGGAACCCTTCTCCACTGTTGGCAGGATTGTAGACTTGTACAGCCATTGTGGAAATCAGTGTGCAAGTTCCTCAGAAAACTAGATTACAGGTCCTATTTGACCCTGCTATTCCCCTGATAGGAATATACCCAAAGGAATTAAAAGATTCATATTGTAAAGATACATGTACATGCATGTTTATAGCAGCTCAGTTTGTGATAGCCCAATCTTAGAAACAACCCAGATGCCCATCAACTACAGACTGGATAAAGAAGATGTGTTTTCTTTTTAATATAAAATGGGGTATTACTCTGCCATTAAGAATGACAAGTGGTGGAGGATTAGCTCAGTGGTTCCGGTGCTTGTCTCGCAAGTGCAAGGTCCTGAGTTCGATCCCCGGTAATCCACATACAATGCTGGGTGTGGAGACTCACGCCCACCAGCAATCAATACCACATACCACATACCACATACCACAGTGCCAGGCATGGTGGCTCACGCCTGTCATCCCAGCACTCGGGAGGCAGAGAAAGGAGGATTGCTGAGTTCAAGGCTTGCCTGGACTACATAGTGAGCTCAGAGCCAGCCTGAACTACAAAGCGAGACCCTGTCTCAAAAAAAAAAAAAAAAAACAACGTTTCATTTATGTGCAAATGGATACACCTTGAGGATACACTAATAAGTGAAATAAATGGATCACAGATATGTAAATGCCATATCTTCTCTCTGGTATGAAAACCTGTAGAGGTAGTAAGTTCTAGAATGTGGGATGTATTTTGTAACATAGGAAATATTCAAAGGGAATTAATGTGATGAGGGAACATAATGAGAGGGTAAAGAATAAATATGAATTGGAAAGAAAAAGAAATAGCATAAGGAGTGGGGTGTTGTGGGGTAGATAGGGATATAGGTAAAAATCAGAATTAACGTGTCATATCATGGTACAAATTCCTCAATGTTGAATGTGATTGTGAGCTTTATATAAAATGTACCAATAAAGAATTCAATTTAAAAAAAAGACGCTGAAGTTCTGACGTTGCTGTCAGTGTAATCATATTGCAAGTAGAATTTCTGCAGGTACTACCAAGTTAAAATGAGGTCAAGATGCATTAGGCTGCGTCCTAATCCAATGACTGGTCTATAAGAACAGGACTTGGACAGAGACAAAGAGAAGAGTGCTGGAGGAAGACTGAGCCAGAGATGGGAGTGGCGTGCCCACAGCTAGGAAATGCCATGGAAGGCCAGGCCAGCAAATGCTGAAGTTACGAGAGATAAAGTGAACAACCCCCCACCCTCAGAGCCTTCGGAAGGACCTCACCCTACCAACACCTTGATTTAGGACTTTCACAGTTAGATGGTTAATTTCTGGGCTTTTTTTTTTTTTTTCCAAAGCTGTCCAGTTTCTGGTGGCTTATTGTAGCAGCTAAACTAATATAAAGGCAGTAATACAGGAACAGAAAAATGACAGAAACTTAAGTATCTGTTAAGGGTAGGAAAAATGAAGGCTGAAAATGTAGCAGCTTGTCAACTAAAAGATTAATGTCTGAAGTCACAGCCAATAAGATGGAGGTTGCTGTTCATCATGGCATTGTTAAAGGAAGGGAACAAAAAGGTTGCTTTTAAAATATAACTTAACAGGAAAACTATGTTGTTTGCTTCTTTATTATAAAATATTAGAGACAGGCCTATCTACACTTTTTGTATGAAGCAAACAAGCCTAATGTAGAGCAATATTCTTTCAAAAGCAATTGTTAAAAATACAATAATACATGCTACAAAAAGGAAATACTCTTTTTTCTATAACTAGTGAACAACTGTAAAACTTGGGACATTACTCCAGTCAAATCAGCTTTCTCTTTTGAGGCTCGCACGGTGCATCTTCTTATGCTAAAAGTCACATTATACACAAATGAGCTGTGCCCATTATAACTGATGTGATAGTTCTGTTATGACGTGCAAATACAGAAGTCATGATAATGATGGTAATACCAACTCTACTTCTCCAATTTATGACATAGTCATTGTTTACTGTCAAGTGACATGAAAGAAATTTGGGACTTAAATCTCAAAGGCTTAACATTTTTGTGTGATCAAGAAAGGAAAGAACAGGGTACAGATCAGACTTAAAAAGAAGTGACTTAATAGATCAGAAATAAACAGAAGCAAAGTAGAGAAATGAATTTCGCACTCTGTCAAACAGGCTGAATGTCCCTCAACTCTTCTATGAACCATTAACTTCATTATCAACCTTTCTTTTCTACACCATGAATCATCTGAAAATTCCATTACCTACCTAATATAAAATATGAGGATTTAATATTACTAAGTGCTGAATTAGCAAGTGTTTAAGGCAGCCTTTCATAGGTTATCAGAGCAGAGAAATCAATACAGAAAGGATCTTGGAATCAAGAGAAGTGTGAAGGAAATAATGCCGATTGCCTCACATGTCAGACACTCTCTCCGCCTGGGAAAACAAGCCCAAGGCAGCTCCTCTCAGGGGTCTGAACGAAACTGACTTCTTAAATTAATGGGAAAGAAAGTCCCTGAGTGGTATATTCTGGAGTCCAAAATGCGCTAGGCAGGTGACACTGGAAGCCTGTTTGGCGACTGTGGTGAAATTAAGGATTCTAGGTCCTGGCAAAGTGCTTTTTAAGATGCAAATTAAACCATATACATATCAAAGGCCTTCTTACATAAAATGAAATGTACATCATACTAGGGAAAGATGAAATAGGACTATTTATATGCCATAATTGAAATATGTAAATTTCTAGGTTTGAATGCGAAATCCCATTCATCCACCCATCTATTTACACATCTTTTGATCCATCCATCTTTATTTAAAAGTACTGTATCAAAGGTACATACAGAAAGACACAGTTCCAGGTTTTTGATTATGGCATCAATTTCTGTGCAAAGGATTTACCAGGGCCTTTTAATTGTTACCCACCACACATTTTATTCTTACGTGTTCTTGTCCTCCCAGAAAATTATCATCTCTTCTGGGACTGAACGTGCACATCTGACTTCATTTCCTGAGCATCAGACAGTGACTCAGGCCAACAACAACAGAAAAATAAATGGCATTAGTGGCTGAACAATTCAGAAATCATACCACAATGTGGATTAAAGCATTTTCAGATAATCAAAAATGATCTGGCTACTTATGTATCCACATTTAATCTAGAATCCTATGCATATATTGTGATTCAAAAATTGGAATTTAGGGCCAGAGGGTTAGCTCAGTGGTTCCAGTGCCTGCCTCGCAAGCACAAGGACCTGAGTTCGATCCCAGGTAACCACATATAATGCTGGGCGTGGAGACACGCCCACCAACAATCAACACCGCATACCACAATGCCTGCTGGATGTGGTGGCTCACGCCTGTCATCCCAGCACTCAGGAGGCAGAGACAGGAGGACTGGCTGAGTTCGCAGTGGCTTGCCTGGGCACCATAGTGAGCTCAGGGCCAGCCTGAACTACAAAGCAAGACCCTGTCTCAAAAGCAAAAAAAAAAAAAAAAAAATTGCAATTTAAAGTTTCAGAAGTTCCTAGTGTAGGACTCCATATAAACTATTACTGACTATGTAAATAATCTTAAGCAAGGTGTTTTCTGCTGTTCTACCCAAGAAGACACAGGTTTCCAATTATTTTTAACACAAGAAAACATTCACTTACAAAGTATTTAATTTTCCTCTTAAAGTATACCCCAAACTAAGCATAAAATCATTTCAGTAGCAACAAAGAGAAATGTGTTTGGGAATTTAGTCTACTTATGAGTTCTTTCTTTCCTGGATTCTTTAGCCTACAAGTAGTCCAAGGATCATTTACCTAGATTAAGTATTACCCAAAGAAGTTTGCTAACAGGAAGCAATAGATGATGTACATTTTTCTGGGGAACTACTGATTTCAAAGAAAGCTTAGGCTTCTTGGACAGAACTGGAATTTGAGGCAGAAGCCTGGACAAAGGGAGAAATGAATATCACAAGGAGGAGGCTAAGACATGGTACCGGCAGAGAAACAAGCAGTGTTAGTAGGAGGCCTGGGAAGACGAAGAATTAGTGTTGGGTGGATCTGCCATCTGGCTTATGGGTCAACAGCATTTCAAATTCACCTCTTATCAGATGCAGAAAAACTGCTTTGCAAGCCAAGCTAGGTCATTTTCTTCATTCCTGTCATCCCTTCAGAGAGGAGGCTCCCATCTCTGAGAATTAGACTCCCCTAAATGTCTCATAAACTTATTTTAAATGGACATGAACCCTTTTAATATGAGTTCACTCCCAATTTTCCAATAGGCATATGCTTTTCTTTCCACTTACAGGGATTTCACTGATCTCTTAAAATTTGCTCATGAATGCCAGAGCTGGAATTAAACTGTTAATTATAAATAACAAGAAAACAGGCACCAGCAATCAGATCAAACCACATATGAACATGTCTGTGAAGTAAAATGTGGGGGGCAGAAGTTGAGAAATTTTCTTCTTTTCCATATTCTTGCTCAAAATAAGTCATCCATCTCATCTTTGTATTAGTCAAAGAATGAGAAAATGTTTCATATTTGACAGCACAGGAGAAATTTACACATTTTTCTGTTCTGGGAAATGTAAGTCCTAAAGTGAAAAAAAATATAAACAGGTTTGAACTACTGAGTTCAGTTTGGCAATTGTGTATCACTGTAATGATACACAAGCCCACCAGATATCTGGTTTGCTATCATTTTGAAATTATGAGGCATTTAAAAAAATTTGGTCAACCTAAATGTACGATTAATATTTACAAGTTAACATGCAAGAAAAGTCCTTAACAGGTATCTACTGTCTTTTGCCAGAAGCATTCGTTTTGCTAAATATACAGTTAGGTTAGGATATGCAAGGTCATGTACCTAGAGGTTAACCTACAGATAGTAAGGCTAGCAGGAAGCTCATTGATGTATTGACTTAAAATTTTCTAAGCCAAAAACAGATGGAATCTTTAAGATACCATCATTTGTGATAAACCATATGAAATGTAATATAAATGTACTAAGTGCAAATATTGAACAATGCTGTACCTTTTAATTCAAGCTAAATAAAAAGCAGTATAATATATCTATAAATATTAGTGCCACCTTTCCAATAAAATTTTACAAAGTAATATAAATTGTAAAACATAGTTTACTTTATTAATCTTTTATATAGAAGCAGTTCTTAATAAGAACCACTTATAAGGTTTCAAGTAAGAAACCTGTCCTGAGAAGGATGTAATTTATGACTAAAATTCCAATACAATTCTGAGATGTGTAGATATCTTAAAGGCAGCAACTGGTTACTTTAAACCATCCACAGTACAGGGAGGACCAGAATAGCTTAAGGAAATAAAATCTATGGATAACTTCCAGTTTTTCTTGCTGCTCAATAGCTTTAGTATTTCTTCCTTACCAGCCAATACACAAAATTAAATCAAGACAAGCTCTGTGATTTAAAATTTTCCACCTTGACTATATACTGCTGGTTTCTCTAAGGAGTAGTCTACAAAGCAGTAAAAGCTGAGGAGGAAGAGGCATTAAGAGCCCTAAAAATCTGCAATCTCAGTTGTCATACAGAGGATTTATTTGCTGTCTGTAGTTTTAAGGATGCTTTCATTTGGTAGGTCAGCAAGGCAAATAAAATATATCCCTGAGATGAAGTTTCCCCAGGTCACCCAGGACATCTTCAAAGAAATGTGACACGTAAGCGGGAAACATACATGCCAACCAACACAAGACTCTTATTTGGGACAGACATGAAGTTCATTCAACATATAAGGTAGGTAGTCAAGGAATGTTAACTTAACCTTTCTATCACATCATTCAATATACATTCATCATGTATGGGTTAGCCCAGGCACTGAAATGCAAAAAGGAATGAGACAGCATTTCCCTAAGGATAATGACAATTGTACTAGAGTCACACACAAATAAGATAGCAAAGGGCACCAAGAGGAGCAGAGACTTGACAGGGAGAGGGTCTGGGAAGGTTCACAGAGAAGCAAAGTTTAGCAGATAACATTTCATGATCAGCCAAGTTTAGTATATGTGCTGCCGAAGCGAGCACGATCAGCCAAGTTTAGAAACCAGCACAGTGCCTGGCTAACTATGTGGGTTGGCCAGTTATATAATCTTTCTAATGCTTAGCTTCTCAATCAATAAAATGAAGGTAATAATATCTATATTGCTATGAAGAAAGGAGGAAGAAAGAAATCACAGGTGGAAATCTGTACAGGTTCTTGGAAATCCCATACCTTTGACAAAGCACTATAATTACTACTACCACCATCATCATTATCATCATCATTCAGTCTTGGAAAAGTTACCAGCAACTGATGATGTTTTGTAAGCAGTAGGCACTGTACCACTGGTCTCATCACACTTTGCTGGTTCATATTATTTTCAGTCTGAATTAATAGTTTGGCTGGGGGTTATCTATTGGTCCCACTAGGAAAGTAAGCCTAAGTCATGTGTTTATGAGAGTGATTAAACTCACAAGTGCTTAACTGTAAGGTCAGAGTTCATTGAAGACAAGAAAGCCAATGTCAGTATACAAGCATGTGTAGAAAAGCAAACACAAGGGAAATATTTCCTACAGTAACAAATATTAGTGAACCTGAGTAACACATCACTAACTGGAATCATGTGGAATGGTAAAAGAAAGTGAAAGTCTAAGAAAACACATATAAAGTACATATGTAATACAGGCTAAACTAAGCATCAGGATAGTGAAGGGATAAAAGATTGGATATGTAATGAAAAAAGTATCTTAAGGGCCCCAAATGCCATGCGTAAGAGCTTATAATTAGCCTGTAGACAATGAAGATGCACTAGCAGACTTGAAGTCAAATACTTTGAACCTACTGTTCTATTGCTATTATCATATGCAAACCCAATACAGTATTACTTATGCTCATAGCTATGTTTCTTCATTTTCAAGGTGCTTCCACTCCGTTCATGTCTGTGATATCTCTGTCAGCTATATCATTAACATGAATACTGAATTTTTAAAGGCAATGATAAGCTAAAAATAGGAATTGTAGATGTCCTAAAAAGATGGTATTACTTGCCTGCCTACAACTGATAAAGAGTTCTTCCTTTAATTCAAGATGCATTATTCAACATCTACTATATGAAGTGTCAAACACAGTGTTACACTCTCGATAAAACCTATAAAGTACATCCTGTGCTTAGTGTAATATGCAGCTTCTATTCCTATGGCCATTTAATAAAATGTACTCTCAACTGATGTTTTTTTTTTCCCCACACACTTTCAGTATAACAGAAACTTCGACGTTTTCCCTTAAATAATTTCCCTCTAAACTCTTCAATTAAAAAAAAAAAAGCTGGTAAAAGGGTTTTAAAAAAAACCTCAAGAGTCAGGTGGATGTGAAGTGAAGAAAATGGAGAAGGAGGAAAACAGCCCAGTGAAGTGCTCTATATAATTAAAGTCTGCCGTGTGAAGCATCTCCCAGAAACACAAGAAGGCTGAGTCTCGCTGATACGGTTGTCAAGAAATCCTCACTCTGAGGGTATTAGCCCATCAAAGTCGTCATTTCAAGAGTAGGTTCCTTTTATCCCTACAGTTACAAAAAACCAACCACCTTCATTCACTGTTGTTACTTTTTTTCTATTTTCATTTCTGGTTTCCCCCTTTTTTCCTTCTTCTTGCTGGTGAACTCTCTCCATCACTCTTTAGATAAGTGAAGTAATTTCTGTAGAGTGGCCTGAGCCCAGTGAGAGGAAAATGAAGAAGGACAATGTATTGCTGGGCACGGGACCGAGGATCACCAGATTTGGACTCAGTCCCCTAAGGCCCTTCTGGACCCTGGGAGCCATGTAAGCCATCTGGAGCCCAATTAGCTTCTCTATGAATGAGAATGTGATTTTGAAACACGGCCAACTCCTAGGTTCTGCCATTCCGAGCAGGATGAGAAGAACCACTGAATGGAGGCCTTATCAGACTGACAACAGGTTAAACGCTCCTACTTCTGGAAGGTGCCACAGCTCTGTGTGTTTGTTTCCCCTGTTCTGTCTTCTGGGGATGGCTTTTCCCCCAGGTGTAGTTCAACAGTCCTTATCACTCCTTGTTCCTTGTGGTCTCTGGAAGTAAACTCTCACCCTTGAAACTCACTAGCTTCATCTGTTGCTGCCTCTGATGAGGAACATATTAACACGTCAAAGCTTATTTAGTGGGAGCTCCATTTAGTTTACAGAAGAGGCTTTTCCTGTATTCACTCTCACACTCACTGAGCACTGCTGTGTAGGGTAGTTCAAGCGATGGACATGACAATGCCTTTTCTTTGAGAAGATGACGGGGGAGGAAGGCCAACACTACATCTTTTAAAGCAGAGACTTAAAAAGTATAATGTGATAATAGGATCTTGCTATCACACTGTGATCTACAATCTAAACATCTGGTATTTTCCAGGTAAAATGTAATGCTATACTCAGCATCTTCTGCCAATTCTTAGTTCTCCTGGAGCCACTACTGGAAGGTCAACAACGCTGTCACTACTCTTGGTGGTTAAGCACCAGGATTTGCTATGAACATAGCATTAGCTGTTGCAATGTCTCAATGAATTAAAACACTGAATTTATTCCAAGAAGCATTTGGCTAGTCACCTCTGAGCCAATATGTGATTCTTTAAAATCCTTGTGTTTACTCTGTATCTGAACTTCACTGACTTTAGATACTACGGTTTCTGGATCTTCATCAGAATTTTTATTAAAAAAAACCCCAAACATCTGGCATATTTTCATAAGCTGCATATTCGAAGGGCCCATTTCCTGTCCTCACATGTATGTCCTGTGCATTGCTGGGCCTCTGCAATGGGTGCTTCATATTTACTGCACAAACAGAAAGACTGCCACAGTTCTAAACATGTTTGATTTTCACAATCACTTGCTTTTTCAAGTGTTTAGTCCAAGTGCTAAGTAAAATTTGACATGTTGCAACTTATTTTTTAGTAGCAAATAATAATTATCCTATACTCTCTCAGGTACCAAAATTAATGTTAAAAAATACAGTCTTTCTGGAGAGATCTAGCTGGGAAGATATGGCTAGCAAAGCTGAGTTTGCCAAATTTCTTAATTAGAATCAAATTGTTATCAACTTTGTTCAATGAATTTATAAAATATGCTGCTGAAACGAAGGTGACTATTCAACAGGGAGCATAAATACAGTTCCAAAATCAAAATGACAGAAATAACTATTTAAATATTTATAGATATTTATTTGTATTTATACAGCAAGTTTCAGCAACTGTATTCACGTTTAGCTTTTTTGGAATGTTATTTTTCTGTACAAACAGTGCTGAGGACCTACTTGAAATAAAACAAAGATGACTTGTTCTCATACTTTATATATGATTTTCTAATAGCACCTCGATTTCAAGCTAAAAACGTGGAAGCTAGAGTAACTACTTCACAAGTACTAATCACAGGTCAGGTGCTTTTTCCTTTAAAGGGTTGCTGTCTCATCCATCTTCTTGGCTGGTATTTATCATGGCTTCAGTCATCAAGTTCCACAGTTACTTGGATACACATCCATTTTTTTCTAGTGTGACATTTAACTATTGAAGGGTAAACAACTGGACCCATGGATCTAAAATGAAGCAGGACCTCAGCCTTTCTCTGCCTCAGCTTCCAGCGGTCAGAGGTGAACCAAGGGCAAGAGCAGAGCCTTCTCTCTACCTCTCAGCATCTCCAGACAAAGGAACACAATGCACAGCATCCTCAGATATAAGGCAGGGTCTCCTTCCTGATAGGCTACAGTAGTTTGCAAACATGACACTGACTGCTGGGTACAAAATTAATACATTAGGAGTTCTGAACCAGACTAAGATTAAAAATGGAGAAACTGAGTTAATTGTTGGCACACTGAAAGACTACAAAGACACAACAAAGACCCAAGAGAAGGTAGCATTACTGAAAACTTTCAGCAACATAATTACTGATGAACAAGCAAAAAACGAATTTTACCCTGGTTGACACTCGAGGGCATATGAAAGTCTCCATTTACTCTCAGTAACATGGGATCCCACACACATGTGCAAGTCACTCTGAAGCCCGGTGGTGACCCTGAGGCTGCCTGCGGTCTGGGTGCCGGCATGAAAACGGGGCGCTGTCCTTACCTCCAGATGCTCTAAGATATAGGGTGGATTTGTCATGCCGAGCCTCAGCATTGCTCCCTCGGGAATCACTTCCACCAGTTTCCACAGGAGCGTGGGGAGATCGGTGCCAATGTCTCTGCCATAGGCTCCCGTGTCTTCACTGGTCAGCCATATCTCACAAACACCCTCTGCGAATCAGGGGAGATAATTAACAAATCTGCCACACGGCTGTCTCCTCCGTCATACAGCTGCTCACCCCTTTTAATGCAGTATTTCTCAACGCCATTATTTCAGACAGTCTGGCTATTCAATTGCAGAAAAAAAAGCAGCTTATCCCATGGTGGCAGTGGGTTATTAAGTTCATGAACACCAGAGAGTTACGACAATGCTGTAAATTATCAGTGTGTCCTACGAAGTGATTAACATTCACAGCCAATAAGTTTAACAGTGCTCTCCTCAAAGCACTTTGACCAAGGCTAGAGCTTCAGTCCCACCTCTGAGAATATCTGTTGTATTGAATACCACAAGCCCTGGAACTGAACTACTCACTCCACTGCATAGGCACTGTCAGCAGTTAGCTTACTCATCAGGCTGTCACCAACCCAAGGAAAGATGTTAAGTACAGTTAAGGATTAACTCAAATTGTTAATAATGAGAAAGTCATGTTGCCTAGAGTATCTATTATAATCTGTCTTCCCCATTTAATTAAAACCACTGTTCATTTGATCACTATGTTCAAAAACATTGCTTATGGTATCTATTGCTTTGGAAATTCCATTTACTTATATCTTGCATCCTATTTTTCATCAAATAGGAAATGCACTTATATTTTTATTAGTAGAATCCTGTCTTCAAATAAAATAACTTGCAATACTATCTTTTCAAAACTCAGGAGGAAATACGTTTGGATCACCTAGTACTATTTAAAATAAATAAAACAGAGTAAGCAGGAGGCACACAAGTTTTCCTAGTACACATTTGGAACCTTTCTGAATTTACATTAAATGAAAGGATTAGCTTATTTTAAAAGGCCAAATGACTTGTAGGGCTAAAATAAACACTGCAATGAGCCTCTGAAATTTGTTCATGCTCAGTGATTCGCTGCTGCAGGAGAACTCCAGCACCCAACACAGGCAAATAAACTATGACTTCAGCCCAAACTGAACTGTGAATTTCTAGAAAGTGTCTTAAAATTATAATTTTAAATTGTCTTTGGTTGACAGAAGAGGTTCGAAAATCCATTTAAATTTTCCTTGCCAGGAAAGACAACAAATAAAACACATGGCTTCTCTGTGCATGTAGACTTCAAACTTACAGAATAATAACAACAAAAAGTGTAGATCTTCACACTCTTTAATATGTGCCACAGGGAGAAGATCTCCGGGCAGTACTCTTTCCTATAGAATGAGGTATGTGTACTTATCAGAAACTGTCCCACCAGTATAAGAACATTTATACTTTTCCTTTCTGAGACACACAACTCTCATCCATTCATTTAACAAAAAGGAAAAGAAAAATGCAGACAGAAGGAAAAGTTTAGATTCCCTAAATTAAAAAGCCACTGACTTAGCAATGGGAACAGAAGATTAAAAGACTAGTAAAAAAGTTGAAGATGTTTTCAGTATTTAAAAAATCAGCAGTGCTGGGCGTGGTGGCTCGCGCCTGTAATCCCAGCACTCGGGAGGCAGAGACAGGAGGATTGCTGAGTTCGAGGCTTGCCTGGGCTACATAGTGAGCTCAGGGCCAGCCTGAACTACAAAGCAAGACCCTGTCTCAAAAAAAAAAAAAGTTAAAAAATCAGCAGTGTCATTAAATATATAGATTCCAGAAACAGTCAACTTTTGCTTACTTTTCATTATTTAATAAAAAGCTTTATCCTCCACAGAGTCTGGCATGTCTGTAGGTTATCTAAGTCTTAAAACTTTAAAAACATTCTCAGTACATAAGACAAATATTTTTGTATTTAAAACGCATTAAAATTAATAGTGTCATCTTCATTTTAATAATATATTCCATCAGATACTGGACTCATAATCTTTTTAAAAAATTATCAAAAAATCCACTCCAGGAAAAGAGATGGCTAAGTAACAACATAAACAGATTTTAAAACATTCTGAAAGAGGTTATAAAAACAGGACATTATCCATGATTTTCCAGTTACTGGCATTTGAGCAACACAATATGAATATTTTTAAATGAACAGAATAATTTTAATTTATAATTTTTCCATCCAAATGGTTCCATGTTATGCCTTATGTAGAGAGAGCAAGTTCCTGGAACAGTGCCTTGCTGTTGCTACATGAATATAGAAGGGGAAAAAATCACTCTGAATAGGAATGGAAATAACACCCATGCAGAAAACAGCAGTCTGCTCTTAAAACTGCAAAGGTGGAGACCAATAGCCCCCTGGTGGGCTGAAACTTCAAATTAAATCCCAGGAAGAGGAAGCAGCTGTAACACTAAATCAGCAGCAAAGGAATAACAGTCTTTATGTCTCTACGATCAAGGCTGCTACAATTCTCTGTATAGCAACTTCGTTTAAAACACAATGAAATGTAAAAGCCTGTGCAAAATATGAAACCCCTGGCCTGAAGAATCTCACCTTGTCATTCAATCTAAAAGTGTGTCAAGGAAGATCTCACTGTTAATCAACTCGAGAGAGCTGGGGCTTTTGTGAGGTTATAACGAGCATTAATTCTAATGAGAGTTGACCCTTCAATCGCGAGACACAAGAATTATTTCATACTAAAGGTAAAGTCAAATGTGGAATCCCCACATGTGACATCCTTTCTCCTTGGAAGTCTTGTGATGCCTCATATTGCAACTGGTTCCTGTCAGTAGAGACTTGCATATGAATACACCAGGGAACCAGAGGGCTGCAGGAACCACTAATGGACACATACATGTCTAAACTGCACACTTAATTGGCTGTTCTGATGGACAGAAGTGCTTGCCTAAACAGCTTCACTCCTTAAGGACTTCAGATATAAAGCTATATTGCTTTGCATATTCATTCCCTTATTTGTCTGTCAAACATTTATTAGGCCCTTACCTACATGTACCCTTTTGGTTCATGACATATTTGAATTTGCCATTAAACTTGTTACCTAAGTGTCAGACCATCCCTTAAGCCCTGGTGAGGGGATGCTGACAGACACAAGAAGTTCCTGAACACCCTGTTGGTGGTGGAACTGGAAGAGAGTAGCCTTGAAGGATACAGAAAACAAGAAGCTGGGCTGGCCTCTAGTAGCTACGACATTTCCAGTGTAAGCGCCCCAGTCTGCACAGCGACCTGGACACTGCAACCTGGATTAATACATGCCACAAAAAGTAAACACCATGAATATGAAAAAGAGAAGTAGAAAGAACTACGACAAGTGGATGTCCAACTAAAACCTTCCTGTAAAATTACGTGCCCAAAAAGAAAAGAGGAGAAAGTAGTGGGTAGAAAAGTAGTAGGCAAAAGTCAGCTTTCTTTTCCATGAAGAAATTTGTTTTTCCTAAAATCATTCATATACCTGATTTCCGTTCATTTTCTCAAAATTGTCCAGTCTACCTGACTTTTGTGATATATGCCAAGTTCTTTGGATCATTCATCATCTTTCACTATGTTAATTTGTGTAAGAGAAAAAGTAACCATTGGGAGTGAATAAAATGCACTATATAGGAGAAAATCCCTTAACATTTTTAATTATTAGAATCCATTATCATCTTATCCAAGCAAATACAGATCAGCCCACTCATTCCTGGCCAGTAAATTCCACAGCTGGATTTCATTTTCTGTTCTAGAATAATCTGAGAGGACAGAGATGTAAAAAGTAGAAGACATAAACAGTTAATAATAAAAGAAGTAATATACTCAACATAATACAGGACTTTCCTATATATGAACTTCACTGTAACACATCTAAAAAACAAGGGTAAAGATTGATTTCATCTGGTCAAAAACCCAGTATTTCTCTACTAGCTCTTGCTTTATCATTGAGGGCAATTTCTCCTATAATGTGTTGTTTCAATTATTCCATTATGAGTAGTGCATCTAAAAACATAAAGATTATATATAAAAAAATGAACACTGTAAATGTTGTTAAGAGGGTAAAAAGTTACAGTGCACTAGATGGCAAGGAAACCTACACCAAAAACACATTAAAAAAAAATCTCTTCACCTCAAGGTCCACACTTTTTTCCCTCTGGCTTTGGTTCTCCATTCTTTTCATTCCCCTTCTCCTTCCTCTTCTCAATTGTATCCCTGATCTTTACCCACCGTTCTCTTTCAGTCTTCATTCTTTGGTCATTCCTAGACTTATTATGGCACATTTAAAATTTTCATGATTTTCTTTTACATAAAAAGGGACTTCAATTTATTAAAAATAGTGTCATAACAAGATCAACCAATTCTCTTATGTAATTGGTACATGCCACTAAAAACCCAACCAATAAGATGCCATATGAGACAAATATTAGTTAATTCTCCAATTTACAGGTTTATCCTACTTTACCAAACTGTTAAAAAATAGTATTACTGAAAATTTTTTCCTGGCCTCCTCCCTTCCTTCTCCGCTCCCTTGCCCTCTCCCTCTCCCTCCCCAGCTCTGTCCCCACCCTCACCCATGGTGGTGCAGATCAAACCGAAGACTTTGCACACACCAGCAAACACTTCAGCACTGAGCTATCCTCACACACTTTCTATTTACTTTGAGTACTGTTAAAGTTTCAAGAAGAATCTAACAAAAACTTGTATCTCCCTCAACTACATGTATCAATAACACTGTACTGTATCTGTGAGCTCTGTCCACATCCATGAACATATGTATGTATATGTTATATATATATAAACCTTTCATATATATGTGTATATATATATATATATATATATATATATATATATATATATATCTGAACCAATTGACAAATGTAGACATTATGGGACCTTACTTCTAAATATGTCACATATACTTTCTAAGATCAAGAACATTCTCTCTCATAATTCCAACAGTTACTACTTTTAGAAAAGCTAATGCTGGACAAAACTTTTGCTCTAGCCAGATGAATTCCTTGGGCAGGTCATGCAGTGTATATCTATCTCTATGCACTGAGCATACATAATTCCTCTATGAAAATGCCTTCTTAGTCCTCTCTGCATAATAAATACCTTTCCAAAAAGTAAACACCTAGACTAATTTAAACTCTCATTTTCTGTTCTCTTAACCATTTTGTACATAATTCTGTAACACAGTATGTTATAATCACTGGTTAAATTGTGTCCCCTGAATAGAATAAAAGCATTTTGCAGGCAGAGAGACAAAAATCTCACTAAAGGCAACATCCTCAGGACCTATTATGGTTCTTAGCACACAAAAGGTAGGTGAAAAATATATTGATTAAAGAGCCAAAATTTTATGAGTCTGCTTTCATTAAAAGAGATGTGTATGTCAACTTAGTTTATTTCAGCTAACACATTTCATATATCTATATGCATACATATGTACACAGGACATCTACAGGCCTAGAGGAGGTTCTCTGTTGGCAAGAAGAAAGAAGAAAATGAACATTCTCTGGACACCAAGAAAGGTAGCTTGAAAGGTGTCAAGTCTGTTACATACAAAAGAGTTTAGTGCTATTTAAGCTTCTCTATTATCTTACAAGGACAGCTGGATAGTAGAGCCAAGAAATATGAAACATCATCTTACTTAAAGTTAAGGCTTTTCTTTTTACTTAGAGGTAATTTCAGCTAGCTCAAACAATTTTTAAAATTCTTTTTTATGACCTTAATAACAAAACATGGTATTCTGAAACATATTGACATCTATGACTATACTGATCACAGAAAAAATGTTATATATCAGTAACTTTGCCGCAGAACAAACGCAATCTGTTTATTTCCTCTGAAAGGTCAAAGTCTGAAAGAGTACTATTTATTTCCACTCCTCTATAAGATTTTGGAGATATCGGTAAGACCACACTAACACCATAAAGGAATGATGTGTGTTCGGAAAAAAGGGCGACTGACTTCCCAGGAAGTAATCCTTCTTTTTGAGACAGGGTCTCGCTTTGTAGTTCAGGCTGGCCTTGAGCTCACTATGTAGCTCAGGCAAGCCTCCAACTCAGCAGTCCTCCTGCCTCTGCCTCCCGAGTGCTGGATGACAGGCATGAGCCACCACGCCCAACATTGTATGTGGTTACCAGGATCCAACTCAGGACCTTGTGCTTGCAAGGCAGGCGCCGGAACCACTGAGCTAAATCTCTGGCCCCCAGGAAGTAATCTTTATGTCCACTCACCTGGAACGATGAACGGCAAGGTGTGTATAGGTGTGTGAAAGAACAAATGCAGGAGTTTTACCAAATTATGCATTTTTGCATTACACTTATGTGTTTTCATGATTTGTTACATTATTTCGCTGGATTTTTCTTGTAGAAGTAGTACCACTCCATACAATGTCACATGAAACTCTGTTTCTACAACTTTGCGAGGAGCTTAAAAGTGAGGCCATCAGGTGACTTGGCCTCCAATGACAACTTGGATTGTGTGGGTCAGAAAAAGTTATAAGGCTCTTGCCAGGGGTGAAACATACTGGAAAAAATCCCAATGCTGGATTCAATTTTGGAAGTTATCTGCAATGGGTGATATACTGCAAGATTTTTTTTTTTTTTTGAGACAGGGTCTCACTTTGTAGTTTGGGCTAGCCCTCAGCTCACTATGTAGCCCAGGCAAGCCTTGAACTCAGCAATCCTCCTGTCTCTGCCGCCCAAGTGCTGGGATTACAGGCATGAGCCACCACACCCAGCACTGTGGTATGTGGTATTGATTGCTGGTGGGCACGAGTCACCACGCCCAGCATTGTATGTGGCTACTGGGATTGAACCCAGGGCCCTGTGCTTTGCGAGGCAGGCGCCGGAACCACTGAGCCAAATCTCCTGCCCCTGCAAGATGTTTTGAAATACACGAATAATGAAGTATAAGTAAAACATTCTATATGCATCAGTAGTAAAACTTAAAAATATGCTTATCATGACATCTTAACTATCTGAACTAAAAGCCTTCAGAGCAGGACTAAATTTATAATTGTCAGAATACAGAATTTTTTGAGAAATGACAGACATAGTGTTAGATTTTTCTGAACCAAAATGTACTCAAGAGATTTGGGGGTCTTTCAAAATTGTCTATGTTTTGATGACAAAAAGACCCACCAAGAAAAAAATCTGAAAGTTTGACTGCAATTCACTGTTTTAAAACCTTTGTTTTGATCTGTCAAGCAATTTCTACATCATTTGAATACACAATTGACAAACAACTCACATCATTTCATGATTTTGAGGGTTTAGCCAATATGGTATGTTATATACCAAATACAGTATAAAGGTATATACCTTGTTGGATAAACAGGTCTTTGTTACTGCAGTAATATACCATATGATGTCGTGGACAGATTTGTTGCGCTTATTTCAAAAAATGTCACAAATGTTACATTTGACTATTGGTTCACAAATTACCCATTGATGCTGCATTTGTTAAAGCCAAACCAAACCAAAACAAAAAACCAACTCCTCTCCCCCCCAAAAAACCCACCAATTGACCAGCACAGAAACTATTTGCAAGAACAAACTACAGAGTCTTGAAAACAATGTTGCAACTGCAAAATACAGAGATAAATAGCACAACCTTTGGATTTCAGAAAGACCACACTCGCCTTCTACATAGTAAAGGACAATATACCACTGATACTGTCAACATTACACCACCATGGTAAGACTGCAAGAGGATCCCTTTGAGTTTAAGGTCAGCCTGCTACACAGAGAGATCTAGGCTGCCTGGATTACATTATGGTGAACAAAAACAAAGTACTATCCATACTGTCAATGTTACACTATCATGAAAATACTGACAGTGAAGCATGGTATGGTGGCATATGCCTATAATTCCAATTTTTGGGGGACTAGTGACTTCAAGGCTTACCTGTAGTGAGACACTGTCTCAAAAAAGCAACCAAACAAAAAAAGACTGATAGTGAATCTTCAACAAAAATGAAGCCAGAAATGGTCAAATTTTACAAAAAAACGGAAGGTAGAATAGTTGTTGATGAGTTATATAGCAACACTGATGTCACTTAGAACACAGTGTTGGCTAGTAGTTGTGTTTTACTCAGTCCTAAACATGTCAGGCATAAACAGTTTCATAGTTTACAAATAAAATAATAAGCATAAAATATCACAGATAAATTATTTAGCAAACTGCGAGTGCTATTAATAAATCATCGGTTACAAAGAGGAAGAATAGTATCTATCTGCCCAAAGAACTCTGCAAAAGAATTATGGAGCAGACCAGTGAACAGAAAAGTGAAATATCATAAAAATCGAAACACGCAGGAAGACCAGCAAGATGTCAAGTATGTCCTTCCAAAGAAAACAACAAAACAAAACACATGTTCTATTAGTGTAAGTGATCCTTGTATCTGGAACATGCTACTCTTACGTGTGAAAATGACCTTATGTGTAAGAACCAAATACGTAAAAATTATGTTCGGGGTATAGTTTTGTTTTCTCACTGTAGTGCACTTAGGAATTCATTTCCATTATTTTCAGACTCAGTCAGCAAACAGATAGTTGACGTAGAAAGTGCTGATGTTTATTCTAAACACTTGTTAAGTATTTGGTTTTTTAAACTAGTATTTCATTTTCCTGGCAAGTGCACATTCAGTAATATAATAGGAATGTCCTGGTAAAAGAGGAAGACAAGAGAGATAACAAGTATGGCATGCCGCACAGGAAAGGAAAGCTAACACTTATATATGGGACATGCTATAGTCATGTGTAAAGACCACCTTAGGTAGATAACGAAAGCAAAGATTATTCTGTGGTAGAGTTTTGTTTGTATTTTCACTGTGGTTCATATAAGAATTTTGTTCTGCTGTCACCTTTTTAGATTCTATAGGCATGTGAATAGTTGTTCAAAATTTCACTGTTTATTATATATGTATTATATATGAAAATTTAATATTTTATTGACTATTTTCTTGTTAAGTATACAGTTTAATATAATAAAAATCATAAAATTAAAATTAATACTTCATCAATAAAAATACTGCTAAAAATAAATATAGGTGCTACTTATTTCCATAATAAGCCTTTTCTAAAAATGTCCCCGGATCCCTCTAGAGTTTAAGCTACCAGATGATTCGCTTCTAGAGAGCAAAGTCTGATCACCAGTATGAATTGTTGACTCCAGCTACATTAATGAAAACACAAAAATTTACTTAAAACAGAAATATCTGTGGCCGTGCATAGTGGCACATAACTGTTATTCCAGATACCGGAGAGGCTCAGGCAGGGGGCGGCAACCAGAGGAGGAAGGAGGAGCAAAGGGACACGTTTTTGTTTTCTTGAGGTTGTAACATGTAACCACTCCCTAAGATGATTGTAAACTTCATGAATGACAAACATATTCTAATAGAATAAAATGAAAAAAATAAACTCAATTTAAAAAAAAGATCAAACTGATTTCAAATTACATTACAACAGAATAAAGCTGACAACTTTTTACACAGCAAAATCCAGTGCTGAAAAAGTAAATTTTGAACTATCTGGCATGAAATAAATTACTTGGCATGGAGACAAGAAAGTGAGTATTAGATATGATTACTGACCAATCAATATAGACAGAGTCAGAATGACAGACATGGTGGAATTAACAGGCAAAGTTATGAAAACAGCTACAGTAAACCAGCTCCATATGTTCAAAAAATACGAACCTGATGAAAAAAATATTAGAAAATGTGCTACTGAAAACTTCTGGAGATGAAGATTTAGTAACACTATCAAAAATGAAACCAAGAGAAAACACAGCAAATAACGATAAACAGAAAAGAACACCAAGCACAGTAACACAGAAATGCTGAGATCCTCTTTTCCAGATATAACAAAAATTATAACCCACAGACTCCAAGTCAATGAACCTTCATCAGAATAAACAACGAAACACATCAAGGCATACATAAACTGTGGAGAGCAGGGGAAGGAGGAAGGAAAAGAGGGAAGAGGCAAGGAAAGAGAGAGAAGGAATGACAAAAGAGCAAATCTCAACAGCAGATGGAGCAGGGAAAGTTATTTTGTTTTACAAAGGCACATAGAATAGAATGACACAAGACTTTCTATCAGAAACTATGAAAGCCGAAGTGAAAGGAAGAAGCATTCGCAGAAAAAAAAAAAAAGTTTTACAATCATGAGGTTCTTAAAGGTAAAATAGTAAAATAGTAAAATAGTATTTAAAGTAAGGATTGTAAAAAGTTAAAGGTACATATTTAACTAGAACAAACATCAACCAAACAAAATGTTACGGCTCTCAAGGAAATAATGGAAATAAAGTAGAATTATACTAAATCCAGAAGAAGGTAAAGAAAATTAAAAAACAGGGAAAAAAGAAAAGATAAGAATTGTAACAAATCATTAATTTGAGGGGAGATAGGTATAGAATGAATCATGGATACAAAGAAAAGGCATCATTTTCATCTTTCTTTGAAAACAATTCAGGCAAATATGATGCAGTAGTTCAGATGTGATACAGATATACTTTCTTTAAAAAACTGTGCTAATTGCTATACTTTTTTATATGTTGGAAACAATTTTAACAATTTTAATGATTGTGCATAACAAACCTTTAAATATTTAAATAAACATTCATCTTTTTAATATTTTTATAAAATGCTTAGAAACTAAAACAGCAAATGAAGCCAGTATTTTCTGAAATAAATGGCCCTATAAACAAAATTTAGAATGACTTAAAAACTTGTTATATGAGGACAATTTAGAGAGTTAATATTCAGTATTTTAGAACAGAACACCAACTCTTGCTTAAGAGGAAAAACAAAATGCTATTTAAAACTATCACCACTAGAAAAAAAAATGATAATCTCTCACCTTCAGTAACTTTTCAGGAAAAGGTCGATATTTATTAGGTGACACTGAGGAAAACAATGAACTAATAATTCTGTTGAATTTTGTTGCCCTTGCCCAAGTAACCAACTCAGAGCCCCATAATTTGTATCTTGATATGATGTGAGATTTCTGTGTTTAAGAGTGAATGATAGCTTCCTCTCTCTCCATGATCATTAAATAGATTCCACTGGTAAGTCTTTTCTAGTACTATGTACAACAAAGTGCATAGTAGGATAATTGATCAATGTATTGGAAAAAGAAATCACACAAATATTATAGTTACAAATACTGAAAGGTTTTGTCTACTTCATTTTGCAAACACAGTATCTGAAGATCAGAAAAGTTGATGATATTATCTACAATTATACAAAAATACCATCAGCAGGGGAGGGATAAGAATTAATCTTTTAATTTCCAGAAGGGAGCCTCAACATAATTCTTAGGTCAATTCAGTGACTCAAAAATGTTGGGTATGGGGCTGGAGATTCAGCTCAGTGGTTCTGATGCCTGCCTAGCAAGCGCAAAATCCTGAGTTCAATACTGATAACAACATACAACAATACTGGGTGTGGTGATTCACACCCACCAGCAATCAGTACTGCACACCACAGTGCCAGGCATGGTGGCTCATACTGTAGTCAGGTAGAGGCAAGGAGGATTGCTGAGTTCCAGCCTTGCCTGGGCTATCTAGTGAGCTCAAGGCCAACCTGAACTACAAAACGAGACCCTCTCAAAATAAATAAATAAATAAATAAATAAAGTTGGATACAATATGTCAATATAAAAAGGCTCAACTAAAACTTAAAATGAAAGCTTTAGTAGCATCAGAAATAAAGAATGACTGGGGAGTTGTAGGGAGGGCAGAGGAATGGGAAAACATGAGAATCAAGGTGTGTCATGTACTGGTACAAACCCTCAATGTTGAATGTGCTGTACAAACCCTCACATATGTTTATATAAAGTGTACCAATAAAGTCAATTAAAAAAGAATGACTGAAGAAAACAAGGTAGTGTGGAAATAACATGAAATCTATTAAGAAGCACAAGTCAGCACTATTGCAGCCACATGCAGCAATTGAACACTTGACATTCAGCTGTGTGAACTAAGATGAGCCAGGAGTTCAAAGCACACACCAGATTTCAAAGCCTTGGCATGAAAAGCGCAATGTAAAATATTCCATTAAATTTTTTCTAAAGATGACAAGCTGAAATAATAGTTTTGATACACTGAATTAATTCAAATACCTGATTACAATGAATTTAGTGTATATTTAAAATTATTTAATATAGCTACTGCACAATTTCAAACTACATATGGCTATATTTCTATTAGATAATACTACTTATAATGAAGGATTAATATGAATGCTAATTTACAAGATAGAAATTTATGAATAAATTTTGTTCCCTATACAATTAGTGACACTGAAAATCCTTCATGGTTAAGTTAAATAGATATAAGATTCTATACCCTATACATTCTATAGTTCAATTTAGTTATGTCTTGTTTTATTTTGTATTGGCATATTCACTGAAATTCATAAAAGTATAGTGCAAAAAAATATACTATTTATAAACACTGATTCTTTAATGACCATTTTGTGGACTATTATTTACTCATTTTCTTCAGGAAAAAATAAATGAAATACCATTTAAAAACCACTCGTGTTAACTTACTCCAATAGGCATTCATATTTTCTCAGTCCTCTCCCATAAAACCATTAAAAGGAAAAACTCCAATGTTCTGTCTTTTCCTGAAGCCAATATTTCACCATGTTATTCTCTAACTATTACTTAATTTTTTTTTTTTAAAGCCAGTACTTGTGGTAATTGTCCTGGCCCAAAATTAGCCAATTACCAAAAAAAAAAAAAAAAAGTTTTCTCTTTTTAAGCATGCTGGTTAAAACTTAAGTCATTACACCTTCAAACTTAAGCTCACTTAAATACTCTACAGAGCCCTTAAGAAAACTATTTTCACTGTATGTTCTGCAACTTCAGTTATTTTGTATCGTTTCATGTGGTTTCATGTGGCTCAGGATTATGCTGAGGCAGACAGAAAACCATTCATTTTACCTTTGTGTGTGTGTGTGTGTGTGTGTGTGTGTGGTAGTGAGGATCAAACTCAGGACCTTGTGCTTCTAAGGCAGGTGCAGCACCACTTGAGCTAAATCCCCAGCCCTCACCGTTCATATTACATTACATTATATTATGATTTTTTATTTTTTAATTTTTAATTTATATATTTTTTTGAGACAGGATCTCGCTTTGCAGTTCAGGTTGGCCCTGACTCACTGTGTAGCCCAGGCAAACCTGGAACTCAGCAATCCTCCTGCCTCTGCCTCCTGAGTGCTGGGATTACAGGTGTGACCCACCACACCCAGCTCATCATTCATTTTAAAGATCTCCCAGTGTCCTCTGAAGAGAAATTAACACCATGAAGGCAGTGGGAGATGAGTCGCCATAAGGACAATGGAAAGAAGTTTCTCACACATGATTTACTTTTGAGTGTGTTCATTAGGCGCTGCCTCCTCACGGCTCCTCCAACGCAAGTGAAACCTTCAAGATGAGATATTCATTTGTTCACTACTCTTCCTCCCGCAATGCAGCAATGCCTGAGACATCGTGAGCATCGAGGAAAGAAACACCTGTTGACTGAGTGAATGGACGACAAGCACGAAGGTGTGAAGAACAAGAAGACAAAACTGGGATGAGAACAAGCATGACCTGAACAAGAGCCTCTGGCTGCCATCATGAGATTCACTTACAGGGCAGATACACAGGAAAGCCACCGTATTTCAAACAGGACACAGAATACTAATGTTTATTATGCAGCAGAAATCAAACAATCAGAAAATGTCTACCATATACTAGGCACAGCTCCATAAAATAGATTGTAAAAAATAAATCGAGGGTTACTTAGGCCTGATGACCTACGGATGCACTAATGTATCTCTTTCTGTAATACACTGACATCAATGTGATGTGGCCCCATCACAGCAAGAAAAAGTTTCCGGAGGAATACAGAACAATGAGATGATTCTACTTATGAACCAATCCATTTTCCCTTTGAAATGAGGAAAATGGAATTATTTTAATAGGAGAAAGGCGGAATGTCACTGGAGAGTCACTTGAAGACCTTTGGTTTAGGACACTGGTTATCTTTTCATTCCAATGCAACTCAATACATTTGAAAATTAAAAGATCAAGCCAAAATATGTTACTCCAGAAGTAGTAAACTAACAGCCAAACCTTAGTTTCTAAACATCATGGATAAAAGTTACAAGAGGTCCTTAGAAAGACAGGGGATTAAGGGACATGCAAACAAGCTGCAAGCATTTTGTAGTGAGTAAGGTAAGAAACACTCAGAAGTTATAAAAGCATATCAAAAGAACACAGGAGACAATGAAAAGAACACTGAAGCTTCTAATGGAGAATCTGGGACAATTTTAGCAGTGAAATAAGTCAATAATAATGTAATATGTTAAGTAGTATGATCATATTGTATCTTAATGTAATTTTGGTTTTCTCACTTTAAAATGCTGAAAAAAGCATTACTGTATTAAAATTTATTACAATTATAAAAATAATGAAATATAAAGTATAGAACAAACTAAATATCCATGAGTTCATACATTCAGGAATAAAAGTTTGCAAAATAATCAAGGAGCAAGGAAGAGGAATTCTTCCACATAATAAAATTCCAATTATACTAACTGTAAAAGAAGAGACAATATAAAAGAACCATGAATACCAAAGTAATTAATTGTTGGAGGCATGAAATATCAATGGATATTAGGCAAAAGTGGGGAAAAAGGCTATTTGCTTAATCTTTTAAGTATATTCCGGTTGGACCTTCATTCATTTTAAGAAAAAAATGGTAACTTCCACTGAAAAAGCTTAGCACCACCTCACCTAAGTGATAAAAAGACCAACACATGGTCCTCGCTGGCCTGGAAAGTGCTCATTCCTGCCATGCCGTCTTCTCGAAACCCCAGACAATCCAAAGAAAAGGCTTCTGGCAAAGAACTGGCCAGTACATCTCAAACTATCAAGACGACCAAAGACAAAGCCAGAGACCCAACTTCTCTCAGAGGTGACAAACCGTAACAGCAGTACAGGAGCTGGGACTGCAACAAGCCAGAGGCTACTTGTGAGACGGTGGTGAAACTTGAATAGAGGTTGCCAACTATACACTATCGTGCTGACTTGTATTAAATCTCCAGTATTAATAATTGTACAATGTTTGTAAAGGTTATTCAATTTCATGTTAGAAAAGGGCCAATATTAACTCTCACAATCGGTTTTTAAGACAAGGTCTGACTATGTTGTTACCCTGACTTCTCTTGAACTTACCCTTTTGCCTCAGTCTCCCAGGAGCTAGAATCCACAGGCATGTTGCACCAAATCTAGTTCCCTAGATTATTTGTTCAACACTCTGTAAGTCTAGATTTTTACACAAGAAAGTGAGAAGAAAGAAATTCAATGTGAAGTTTTGGCTTTTAGGGCAAAGGACCACAGATGTGAAACTTTCACTTATCAACTCATTATTTTCTGTTTTAATCACTTTCCTGTCACTGGGACAAAATACCAGGCACTCACAACTCAAAAGGAGAGATTTAGTTTACCTTATGACTTCAGTCTGTGGTCAACTAGCACCAAGGCAGAACTTGGCATGGTAGAAGGGCCTGGCAGAGAAGAGTTTCTAAACCACAGTGGTCAGGAAGCAGGGGAGATCAGGGCTGAAAATATATACTTCCGGGTCATGACCTCAATGACCCACCTCCAAATTGCCCCTGCCTCCTAATAGCACTTTCAGCTGCTGAACTCATCAATAGATTAGTTCACTGATGTGTATAACCCCCTTGGGGTTTTCGGAAGACACACATCTGGGCCAGTAGTGGACAACATACAGCACACATGCAGCAGCAGACAATTTGCTATCATTGAAGGCTCTAAAAGGTTTGCCATCATCACAGACTGTAAAGACGTGAAAACTCTGCTGACCAACTTTTACCCCAAAGCTATCAGGTGAAGCTAAGAGAGGGCAGGCCCAAAAGTCTTTGTCTAATGCAAATGAAGATCAATGTGAAGATTCCTTAGAAAACTAGGATTAGAGGTCCCATTTGACCCTGCTATTCTCCTCCTAGGTATATACTTGAAAGAATTAAAACAATCATATTGTAAAGACATATATGCACCCATGTTCATAGCTGCTCAGTTTGTGAGAGCCCAATTTT
>PVIC010019904.1:0-30084 GCA_004025085.1 Thryonomys swinderianus | reverse complement strand
CTGCTAGGAATATACCCAAAAGAATTTAAAAACTCACATTGGAAAGACAGATGTACACCCTTGTTCATAGCAGCTCAGTTCGTGATAGCTCAATCTTGGAAACAACCCAAATGTCCATCAACTGGAGAGTGGATAAAGAAGATGTGGTTTTTTTTACAAAATGGAGTATTACTCTGCCATAAAGAATGACAAGATTGATGCATTTAGGTGCAAATGGAGACATCTGGAGGATATACTAATAAGTGAAATCAATAGATCACAGATAGACCATTCCCGGATCTTCTCTTTGGCATGAACACCTGTAGATGCAAATGAGTTCTAGAAAGTAGGACAGCTTTTATAGAGTGGAATATTTCTATAGGAAACTTGGTGTGGGAATGTGATGAGGGGAAGGAATCAATATGATACAGAGAGAAAATAAAAGAGTATGTATAAAGTGGGGAGGAGGGGGGAGTGGGTAGGGATATGTGTAAAAATGAGAATTAACTTGTGGCATATACTGGTACAAATTTCCCAATGTTATATGTGATTTTGAGATGTATATAAATTGTACCAATAAAGAATTCAATTAAAAAAATTGTATAGAAATATACTCATTTATATTCTGATCTATTTTTCCTCTTCTTTATGAGCTTAATTCCATTTCTATTATTTCCTTTTTTTCTTTCTTTTGTACCTCAATTCTGGATTATTAATGATACATAACCAGAAAAGCTCTCAGTGAATATCTAAGGGAGACTGGATGGACTACATGACTGTATGAAATGGAAATAGAGATTAACATTTAAGAATTGTTAAAATAAACATCTATTCCGCATCTACTGAATATCCACATCTGTAAAATGCATTGTCAGGCACTGGAGACACAGTGAAAAAAAGATATACCCTTCTCTTAGGGAATTTACACGTGGAGACAGCAACACACATAGCACACCATGGTAAGGACTATGGGGGACAGCAGAAGAAAGAGGCTCTGAAACCAGCCTGGACTGTCAGAGGAAGTTTTGCAGAGGAGACAAGGTCTGCTCTGAGTCCAGAAAACAGGTAGGAGTTACTCAGGTGGCCAGACTGAGGGAAACCCACATTATCTCAGAGCATCAACATATAAATAGGCATGAAGACTTCAGAGGAATCAAGGGAAGCCATTCCAATAGCCCAAGGACTAGATTTCCCTCTCTCCCCAAGAAAAGCCATGGAAGGAGAACACAAGAGGGCAGTGGTGTGATGGGATTGCATTGTGCAGGGAAGTCTGAAAATACATGGCAGAAACGTCAACAGAATAAAAATGGAGGAGAAATAGACAGTCATCTGTCCACTGGGGCATGGGAACACAAGGCAGCAATATGCCTGAACAGCCTTAAAATATTTCTGCTTTTGACCTCAAAACTGAACTGTTATAAATTTATACTAAGTAAATATTTTCAGGGCCAGAGGGTTAGCTCAGTGGTTCCAGCGCCTGCCTCACAAGCACAAGATCCTGAGTTCGATCCCTGGTAACCACATACAATGCTGGGCGTGGAGACTCACGCTCACCAGCAATCAATACCAGATACCACAGTGCCAGGCGTGGTGGCTCACGCCTGTCATCCCAGCACTCGGGAGGCAGAGACAGGAAGATTGCTGAGTTCCAGGCTTGCCTAGACTACATAGTGAGCTCAGAGCTAGCCTGAACTACAAAGCGAGACCCTGTCTCAAAAAAAAAAAGATTTTCATACATGGATATCTATCAGGGTGTTATTGTCAAATGTCAAAGAGCTGGAAACAAGCCAAGGTTCAACACTGAGGTCATAGTGAAAAAACTATGGCACAGTAAAATAAACAATTATTACAACTTTGCCCTTCAAAAGCATTTAATGACAAGGAAAATTCTCATGATATAATATTAAGTCAAAAATAGAGCATGAAACTGTATATATAGTATGATTTGCATTTTACTAAAAATATGTATAGGTGTGCACAGAAAAAAGACTAGAAGGAAAAACCCAAATATCAGCAGTGGTTGAATTACAAGGAGTTTTCACTCTACTCCTTAAGCTTTCTTCTATATTACAAATTATAATAAACATTTTATTCCAAATTTATACTAGACATAAAAAATGTTAAGACAGGCAGTTTCTAGGAAATGAGGTCAAAGTTGATATTTAAAATTCTTTATGCTTTCCAAAATATTTTCCTATATTTCATGCTCTAGCTGAGTATTACTCTTTAAAAGAAACCGATAAAGAGCCATTTTTACTAGGAGCCCAGAATACCTAAGGAACAAACTGCTATTTTAAGGGTTTAGTAATTAAGTCACCTGCTGGGAACAGGTGTCAGATTAGCAGAGAGTGACATGGTGGCCTCCTTTTCTGCCCCCAGGATCAGAGGACCTCCTATTGCCCTTCCACCTTTTCTGATACATGCATCTATCTTTGAGAATGGGAACTGGGAGGGCTTTTGATGGTGACCTGTAATCTGCAGGTTTAACTCTTATGCCCTTTCTCTGTAGCCTGGCATTAGGAGGGTTTGCAGGTTGGTAGACAGGGCCAACTTGTTAAGCTTAGCAAATATTCCATGGAGAGCTGAGAGAGGAGAGTCCACAGATGAGAACTCTTTCTAAAATAAGTATTCAGATCCCTTTGCACAAAAGTCTCTTTTATCCCCTCAACAGTCTTTGTTATCTGCATCAAGTTAATTTTAACATCAAATTTTCAGCCAATACATTCCTGACAAGTATCTGGAGCATGGATCGCTCCCCTTATCTTTCTTTCTTTGTGTTTTGGAGCTATATGAAATTTGAGAAGCATTGTCTTTTGGGGTAGACAGAAGCAATATGACAGTTTGCCATGTGTAAATGTTGCACTAAATTTCCTAGTTTTCAGGCCTATACCTTCCATGTTCTTCTCATTCCAAGTAGAGTGGGAGAAAGAAACTTGCTTCCCCTACACATCACACAAGCTGGAGCTCATTGTGAGCTACAGCCTTCCTGACAATACTATTGCACAACAGGTGTGGACCCATCTTTGGATTCCAGCACACCCATCCCTACAGAATTATGTTTACTTCATGGTTTAAAACCCTGAAAAATACTTTGCTTGTCCCCCACATTCTACACCCTACTGCACAAATCTAAAAATCTATGCACTTTTTCCAACCCAGGTACTGGATGCTTTCATCAGAAAATGTCTGTTTCCTTATTTCTTCTGGCCATAGTGTTGTCCTTCAAGAAAACTGACTTCACATTTTCTTGCACCAATTTCTCCCTACCCCTTCACATTTTGGGTAGAATCTCTCCATTAGTTAGGTGTTTCCTGTCAAACAGGTCTTCCCAGGTCTAGTGCAAAGCACTCAATAATCTATGCCAGAAATGCTATATCAAAAGCCACAATCTAGAACAACCTGCTAGTTAAAGCCAAGTGTACCAATACTTCAATTTTTGCTCCTCATTATTCTTCACAAGTATAGCCTTTAAAATGGAACATGGCATGTTTAAGGCCTCTATTCCTACCCTTCCATGTTTCTTAAGAGGGTTTCCAAAGCCAATGAAGATGTTCTCTAGGGTTCTGTAGACTCCATCCAGCACACACACCTAGCACACATATGTAAACCCATCAGACAAGTATTGATGAGAAGCACTGAGAGCTCCTGGCACACATGAGCCACACCCTACTTGTCTGCATGCTATGGCAAGACAAATCACCCCCGGTGTCTGTGTCAGGCCACAGAGCTCCCCAGAAGGGAGTTGGTCACCAACCTCACTGACTCACTCACCTCCTCACTGGGTGGGAACAGTCTTCCTGGCTCCTGCCACTGTCTATGGAGATTAGCCACCCTCCCTAACTCCCACTGCTGCCAGGTACACAAAGTCACTGCCAGAGCCCGAGGAGGAGTTGCTTCCCTATGGGAGCCTCCTAAGTCCCTGTTCCTCTCGGGACTACTGGAGTTGGCCTATATCCACTCTATTCCTACACTGCCCCCTTTTTTTCGTTTCCTGCCTGGCATGTTTCTTAGCCTCCATAAGTAGCCCTGACTTTATGCAGTGTTGTGGGAGTCTTTTCCAAGCCTTTATTCCTGGTGCTAGCCATGGGCAGTGCTTGCTGAGAACGGTGGAGAAGTCCATAACACTTCTCAGGGTTGTCAAACCTAGGTCTAGAGTGCTACGTGGTTGTCCCTGCAAAAAGTGCTTGTTCATCATAAGGCTCCCTAGAAACTGGTTCGGAACTGTCCTAAGAGAATAGCTCTTCAAGCATCTTAATCAGCATAAAGCAGCTGCCTCTCATGTTAATAATAATTAACTCTAGCAAGTTTTCAGCTTTTAATGTTTGAATAAAGCAAAAGCAAGAGAAAACAAACAGGAATATATCACTCTCACAATAGGACTGATTTCCATCTGATCCTCTCCTACTGGTGGCCACTTGCAAGATCTGCAGAAGCAAGCCCTTCCACAGAAATTTTAAAACCTTCTCATCCTCACCTAATCCGTGTCTTATTTTTCTCTCAAGGGCTTCAAGTCTCACCTCTATGGCCCGGAACTGTTGATACAGAGCAGATTTTTAAGACAATCTCATCAGTCATTTTTTTAATCCATAATAGGCACAAGTTTTTATTCAGATTCTGAGGTGGAAAATGTGACTTTATCACATTATAATGGAACTCAGTTCTTAAATTCTCATGTCTGCCTATCTCACTAAGACATAATAACTATCTCAGGCCTTTTTCCTGAGCTCTTTCTGGGTCAATAGTCAACTAGTTTGACATACTCCACCTGTTCTCTCTCCCACAATTTAATTTTAGGTAGGTGCGTGTAAAGTGCAATTTACGTTCTATCTTGATCCTTAAAGAAATGGAGTGCCAGTGGGGCCCACATCATTCTCTGTGCTTGTCACTACCATGGTAACTGACATCTTTCTTATATTCCTCCACAGTGCACTGGTGTCCACTAATGCCATCAACCTCCTTCAAGAAGTCACCACATTCACCGAGCTGCACTCTCCTTATGTTGGCATGCCAGGTTTGCAAATAAAGTTATGGGATACCTAGTCAAATTTGAATTAAACAATAAATAAACAATGAGAGAGGGAGAAAAGGAAGGAAGGAAGGAAGGAAGGAAGGAAGGAAGGAAGGAAGGAAGGAAGGAAGGAAGGAAGGAAGGAAGGAAGGAAGAGAAGGAAGGAAGGAAAAGAGAAATGAAGAAAGAAAAGTTACTCTTCATGTTTAATGAGCAGAGTGTTTCAGAATGGAATGATTAAAAAATTCTAAAGATGAATAGTAGTGTTAGTTGGAATACAATGTGAAATTATGTAATGGCACTGAGTTGTACATTTCAAAAGGTTAATATGGTAAATGCTATATCATATATAATATATCACAAAGATTTTAAATCTTTCTTCATGGGGGAGATACAATAAGTATAGAACAAAAACTTCCTTCCCAGAGTGTGAGTTAAAAGCAGGGGTGTCATTATTTGTGGATTGTGTCATTATTCTTACTACATGTCCCATCAGTACCCTCTGCAGTGATTAGTATTTTCCTCAGGATCAAGGCAAGATGGCTGGCCTCACAACTGTGTAACCATAGCTGTGGGAGGAAAATGACAGGTGCTCCCATAGAAGCTGAGTTCCTCCCCAGAAGCCCCAGCAAACCTCTCCTCTCACCTCGTTGGCTCAAGTTTGGTCACATCCTCATTCATTACCCAGTCCTTGACAAAAGGAGAAGGCGTTCCATGGGATTGATCAGGTTCAGTCCTGAAGCTGAGATGGGGCCAGGTTCCTGTGAGGCAACAACGGCAGTGGACAAGAGGTGGAGGAGAGATGGATGCCTATATAAAAGTGGGTCTGGCTGGGCATGGTGGCTCACGCTTGTAATCCCAACACTGGGGAGGCAGAGGCAGGAGGATTGCTGAGTTCAAGGCTTGCCAGGGGTACACAGTGAGCTCAGGGCCAGCCTGAACTACAAAGCAACTCAGTCTCAAAAAAAAAAGTGTTCTGGGGCCAGAGGGCTGGCTCACTGGTTCTGGCACCTGCCTCGCAAGCGCAAGGTCCTGAGTTTGATCCCCGGTAACCACATATAATGCTGGGCGTGGAGACTCATGCCCACCAACAATCAACACCACATACCACAATGCCAGGCATGGTGGTTCATGCCTGTAATCCCAGCACTCGGGAGGCAGAGACAGGAGGATTGCTGAGTTTGCGGCGGCTTGCCTGGGCACCATAGTGAGCTCAGGGCCAGCCTGAACTACAAAGCGAGACCCTGTCTCAAAAAAAAAAAAAAAAAAAGTGCTCTGTTCCAAAGGAGTAAGGGGGACATGAATGTACAATGTGGCTTGTTAAAAGATAGTGTTTTAACTCCAATAACATAAGCATGGATTAATTAGATACTCGCTAAGCATGTGGAGTGAGGCATGAGATAAATTACAGAGGACTCAATTTATGAACTGAATTCATTCACGAAGGTTGGTTGTAGCTCAAGTTAGTCAGGCTCCTCTACAGAGCCCTCAAAGTCTCTCTTCTGTATAATTTTAGACCACACCTTCTTCCAGGAAGATCTCAGTGTCCTTACAGACACACTGGCTCAGGATTTCTCAATTAACCCCAACACAGGAAACGATGTAATATTTCTTCCATAACTCTTTAAGGGTTAAATTTGTATCTGAGATCATCTGAAACCACAAATGGCTAACCATCAGGTTTAACTCAAGATTTTGGTCATAAGTTAAAACTAAAATTCCATTTGTAATCCAAGTTGTTCATATGTCAGGCTAGTTAAAACACAAGAGTCCACTGTATATGGATATGAGGGAAGACTTAAAGTGATTGTAGGAAGCCAAATCATTATAATCCAGTACAACTGTTAGGAAGCAATAACATAAATTGAATAATAAAACCATAATTTAATATATCTTTCAGATCTAGGGGGCCCATAAGGAAAGTTCTTTATAAGAAGTGTTGAGACACCAGGTAAAATTGTACAAGTGCAATGAATCCAACAAAGATTCATTCTAAAATCAGAAGAGAAACTGTAGCTTCCCTAGGGGAATGATGGAGCCTTTCGAATAATGTTTGAGTTTAATTTCACAGGTGCAGAAATTGAAGAGGACTGGGAAAAGGTAGTTAAAACTGCCACGCTGTGCAACAAACAAAACAGATGTGAAGAGACATTTGACTGAGGATGCTGTGCCCTACTCCCTTTAGCAAATATGTAACACATCATGTGAATAGTCTTTTTTTAATGCTTAAAATGCCATAATTCTTAAAGAGTGAATCTATGATGTGATGATGTACACTTATTTGTAATGTACACTTATTTGTGTTTGGCAAATCATTTTTACATGTTTCTAAGCACTTTGTGCTTGATATGTATAAGTCTCGTGTGTAAATATGATGTTATAAATATTTAAGAAATATCTGAGGCAAAATGTTTTTTCTACCCACACTCTTTAAATATGTTCATACCAATGCATTAGTTTTGTCCACTCATGTCTTTGATTATTTGCTGAAAATTGGATATTAAATTGTTTCTAAATTAATTTCAATGTTTCCAGCAAAATTATAGCTTTTATAAACATCAAAGAAATAGCTCAGAGCAATTGTAAAATAATAAGCAAATAAATGAAGCTAAGGACAAAATATAGCTATTTTTAATCAAGTGTTCCTAGCATTATTAAAGAATATAAATAATATAAATTCTCATACCTATCACTTTAGGGAAAATGATAATCTTCTACTGTACTGGTCAGTTTGATAAACTGGTATTTTCTTATCATGTTACTTAAAAATTCTTTGTTAGCTGGGCATGGTGGCACATGCCTATAATCCCAGCACTTGGGAAGTTGAGTCAGGAGAATCATTACAGATTCAAGGCCATTTTGGGCTACATAGTGAGTTCAAGGTCAGATTGAACCAATATCAAGACATTATCTCAAAAGAGATAATTATTTTTCTTTTCAAATAGTGTAAGACTATTTTCATGTGCTACCTGATCTATACTTACAAATAGAGCTTTGCCAAATTTATTCAGCTTGTTAACTTTTCACACATTTCATAAATTGAATTTTTCAATTTCAAATTTAATCATCTTGAATTATTTATGGCTATAGTTGTGTTGAATAAGTATTTAAAGACCTGGTAATGATGGCCATAAATTGAGAGACAGTTTTAAGTGGAACTCTTCTACCCTAGATTTCATTATTCAGTGGCATGAACAGTATCAATAGAAATTACCCATGACAATAATAATCGTTTGTATTTGTGTTTTTTATCTTTATTGGCACACATTGTCAAACCTGTTTTTTAATTTTTATTTTACTAGTATGTTTGCAGTACATAATGATTATATCATCATGAAGAATTAGTAAATCTGCATGATGTGTTAATCCTTTTTGCCCTCTTCCCTCTTTACCTTGCAGCCACTCTGCATCTCCTGATCTTACTCTCTTCTGCAAAGGACATATCTCCCCATTATCATTTATTTTTTCTTTATCATATATATATATATATATATATATATATATATATATATTCTTTTTTTTTTTTGAGACAGGGTCTCACTTTGTAGTTCAGGCTGGCCCTGAGCTCACTATGTAGCCCAGGCAAGCCTCGAACTCAGCAATCCTCCTTTCTCTACCTCCCGAGTGCTGGGATTACAGGCTTGAGCCACCAAACCCAGCATTTGTGGTATGCTGTACTGATTGCTAGTGGGTGTGGTCACCACGCCCAGTATTGTTGTATGTGGATATTTGGATCGAACCATGGACCTTGCGCTTGCAAGGCAGACTCTGGAACCACTGAGCCAAATTTCTGGCCCTTTAACTTATATTTTGGGTTTCTTGTATAAGAGAAAATGTGGTATTTGAGTTTGTATGTCTGATTTATTTCACTTAAAATTATGGTCACATGGTACATCCATTTTTCTACACATGACTCAAGTTTATCCTTCTATATGGCAGAATTGTATTCCAATATGTTTAAACAGCACATTTTCTCTATCTATTCATCTGTGATGGATATATAGGTCACTTCCAAGATTTAGCTATTATGAGTTGTGCTGTTATAAACATGTTTATGCCTTTATCACTGTAATGTAATACCTTTAACTCTTTTGGGACGACTCTTTTAGAAGGGAAATACCTCGGTCAATAGGAAATTCTACTTTTGGTGTTTTGAAGGATCTTTATGCTAATCTCCACAGTGGTTCTACTAGTTTACACTCTCCAACAAGGTAGAAAATTTCCTTTTTCCTTATAACCACACCAACATTTATTATCTGATCTCTTGGTAACTATTCTTTCTAGAGTAAGATGAAATCTTAGTGTTGTTTTAACTTTCATTTCTCTAATGACCAGAGATGCTGAACACTTTTTTCATGTATTTATTTTTCATTTGAACTTCTGAGAAATGTCTATTCAGTTCAGTTGCCCATGTTTTGATTGGGCCTTTTATGGGGGGGCTGTTTTTTTAAGTTCTTTATATATTACAGATATTACCTCTCTGTTTGAGATGTAGTTGGCAAAAATTTTTCCAATTCTGTAAGTTGTACCTTCGATCTGTTGGTTGTTTCCTTTTCTGTGCAGAAACATTTATTTTTATATAAGCCTACTTGTTGGTTATCACTTTTTCTTGTGTAACTGGGGTTCTGTTCAAAAAGTCCTTGTCTAAGTCTTTAGTGTAAAGAGTTTTACATATTTTGTCTTCTGGCAGGTTGAGGGTTGCTGTTTTAACATTTAAATAATTGATCCACTTTGATTTTAGTTTAGTACACAGTGAAACATCTGAGTCTAGATTTAATATTTTGCATGTAAATAGTTTTCTCCACACCATTTTCTCAAGAGACTATCTTTCCTCTGTTGTATGTTTTTAGGCATTTTTCTAAAGATCAGATGTCTGAATGTGCATAGAACTGTTCCATTGATCTACATGTCTATTTTGGTGCCAGTACCACACTGTTCTATCACTGCAACTTTGTAATATAATATGAAGTCCAGGATTCTGATGCCTCCTACTCTGTTGTTGCCCAGGATTACTTTTGCTGTAAGAGTCTCTTCTAGTTCCATGCAAATTTTAGGATTGTTTTTTATAGTTCTGTGAAAAATATTCATATTTTGATTGAGATTAAATTCATACAGCAGTTTTGGAATTATGGACATTTTGACAATATTCATTCTGCTTACCCAGGAACAGAGGATCTCTTTGCATTTTCTCATGTCCTCTTCAATTGCCACTTTCAGAATACAATAATTTTCATTAAAGTCTTTCACTTCCTTGGTTAATACCTAAGTAATTTTTCTTGCCACTATTGTGAATGGTATTATTTTTCTAATTTCTATCTCAATGAGTTAATTATTGGGGTATGGGAACATTACTGATCTTGGGTGTGATTTTTTTAACCTGATAATTTACTTAATTGGGTTATTCTAGGAGTCACTGGTGAAATTTTTGGTTCTTCTATGTAAAGGATCATGTCATTTTCAAATAATAATAATTTGAATTCTCACTCTCCAGTACATATTCCTCTTCTTTCCTTCTCTTACCTGATGACTCTAATGTTCTTCATACTACTTTGAACAGGCATGGGGATAGTCATATATTTGTCTTCTTTCTGAAATTAGAGGGAAAGCATTCCGTTTTTCCCCATTTAATATGGTATTGGCTGTGGGTTTGTCAAAAATGGCTTTTATCAGACTGAGGTCCTCCTATAACTATTTTCTTCAGGACTTTTATAAATAGATATTTAATTTTACAAAGATTTTTTTCTGTGTCTATTGAAATGATCATGTGATTTTAGTCCTTGCTTCTTTTTATTTGATATAGTACATTTATTTTTTGCATATGTTGAACCATTATTGAATTCCCTGGGATGAACCCCATTTGGTCATGATGTATATGATCTTTTTAATAATTGTTGCATTCTATATGCTAATACCTTGTTGAGGATTTTTGCATCTATGTTTATTAAAGAGATTGGCCTATAGTTCTCTTTTTCCTTTGGATCCTTCTCTGGCTTGAAATCAGAGTAATGCTAACTGTCAAGAGTGACTTTGGAAGTATTCCTTACCTTTCAATTTCATTCAGAAAGTTCATTCAGAAACCCATCCATTTCTTCTGGGATCTACAATTTATTGTAATATAGGTTTTTGATGTAGTCATTAATAATCTTCTGGATTCTGTGGTACTATTATGATTTTACCTTTATCATTTCTAATCACATTGATTTGTATCTCTCCTAGGCTTTTTTTGACAAGATTGGTTGAGGATTGACATTTTATTCATTTTTTCAAAGAACTGCTTCTAAAATTGATTCTTTATATAGATTTTTAATCTCAAATTGATTAATTTCTGCCCTGATGTTTGTAATTTATTTCCTTGTATCCATTTGAATTTGGATTTTTTTAATTTTTCTATGACCTTGAGGTGCATCATTAAGTTACTCTGTTTTTCTGATATGAAGAAATAAACTTCCTTCTTAGCACTGCTTTCATTGTGTCTTAGGTTTTGTTATGCTATACTGGCTTTATTGTTTGATTCCAGGAACTGATTAAATTCTTCCTTCATTTCTTCTGTGACCCATTGATTACTCAAGAGGGTATTGCTTAATTTCTGGGTTTTTTTTTTCGGTCATTGATTTCTAGTTCTCCAGTTTCATAAGTTTCTATGATCTGATAATAAGCATGGGATAATTTTAATTTATTTAAGCATACTCTATGGGCTAAAACGGGATCTGTTCTAGAAAAAGTTTCAAGTGCTACTAAAAAGAATTTGTAATTTGTTTTATTGGGTAGCACACTCTGTAGATATCTACTAAGTCCATTTGTTTGAAGGTTTAGCTCCACTCTGATATTTCTTTGTTTTTTTTAATTGAATTCTTTATTGGTACAATTTATATACATCTCAAAATCACATATAACATTGGGAAATTTGTACCAGTATATGCCACAAGTTAATTCTCATTTTTACCCATATCCCTACCCACTCCCCCCTTGATATTTCTTTGTTTATATTTTTTCTCATTTATGACAATAAGGTATTGTGATCTTCCATTATAATAGTGTTATCTGATCTTTTATATCAAGTAGTTTTGTTTTATGAAGTTGAGTGTACTGACATGGCTTACTGAGAAACAGATTTAATCCAAGATATACAAATATAGAAGAATTTACAAGACTGGTTTATAATGGCCACCCACAGAGTTAGATGTGGAAGAATGCAAAAGATCTGCATGCTGGAGATCTGAAAGATCCAGTCAAAAGCCTGGACCCCACTACAGTTCCTATGCGAGTCATATAAAGAGGTTGAAGGAGCTGCACTGGGAGGCTGAAGAGTCTCCAAGAAAAGCCAGGAAACAATGTCCAAGGTGAAGGTGAAGACTGAAGCTCCTCTAAAGAAATAGAGGCAAGGGCCGGAGGGTTAGCTCAGTGGTTCTGGTGCCTGCCTCGCAAGCGCAAGGACCAGAGTTCGATCCCCGGTAACCACATATAACGCTGGGCGTGGAGACACACCCACCAACAGTCAACACCGCATATCACAGTGCCGGATGTGGTGGCTCACGCCTGTCATCCCAGCACTCGGCAGGCAGGGACAGGAGGATTGCTGAGTTCGCAGCGGCTTGCCTGGGCACCATAGTGAGCTCAGGGCCAGCCTGAACTACAAAGTGAGACCCTGTCGCAAAAAAAAAAAAAGAAATAGAGGCAAGCCTTCCATCTTCATTTCTGTTTCATGTCACTGTGTCCATAATCCTCCCTAGAATGGACCTTCCACACCCAGAACTATGCTGATCCAATTTAGTTTGGCATTTCTTACTGAATTTAACACAGTCACATTGACACTGTCACATTGAGTATGCTGGTATTGTGAATATACATTTATAATTGTTAGTTCTTCCTGTTGAGTTGTTTTCTGAACCAGTATGTACTGACCATCTTTGCCTCTTCTTATCAGTTTTGGCTTGAAATTCTTTTGTCTGAAAACAGGATAAATACTTTGACCTGTTTTTCATTTCCTATTCAATGGAATATTGTTTTTCAACTTTTGATTTTCAATCTACAAATATCTCTTTTGAGTAAATGTGTTTCTTGTATACACCATACTGCTGTGTTTTGTTATTTTACCTATTCTGCCAATCATCTGTAATTGGAGAATCGATACCATTCACCTTGAGAGCTATTACTGAAAGATACTGACATCCCTATCATTGCATATTTTCCTATTGCTGATTTCTTTGTTCTCCTTCTGCTTGCCCATTCACCCTACCTAGTATATTCATTCTGTTAAACTTCCTGCATCACTGCCTTCATTTCATTTGGGGGGCATGTTTGATAATAAATTTCATAAAGTGTCATTTGCTTTTGAAAGCCCTCATTTTTCCATCATTTTAAAAAATAGTTTTACAGAATATATCAGTTTGGGTTTGAAGTTGTTTTCGATTAAGGTTTGAAACATCCTCATTCCAAGTTCTTCTGGTCTTTAAGATTGAGAAGGCTGCTGTAATATTAATGAGCTTACCTTGATAAGTGATTTGTTACTTTTTCCTAACAACTTTTAAAATTCTGCCCTCATGTCAGTCTCTCAGGATTTTGACTATTATTTTAACTATTAGGGAGCAGTTCTTTTCTGGTCATGGCTATTTGGACTTCTATGTGCCTTGCTTACCTATATGTTGAATTATTCCCTATATGGAATGTTTTCTACTATTTTTTCTGTAAACAGGTTTTTTATGGCATTTGTGCTACCTTCTGGTTTTGCACTAATTCAGGTTAGTCTTCTTTCTATCATCTAGCAGCTTTTTGATCCAATTTCCATGTCCTCTTCTTGTTTTTAAGATATCTCTGAGTATACAGTCACCTGCATCAGTCCTCTTTTCCATTTCTGACACTCTGTCTTCACAATGATCATTCCTGTTCCCAATACATTCAACAGAATGTTTTATCTACTATATTTCTATTTGGTATCTTTTCATGGACTCTAATTCTTTGCTAAACTGGTCATTCATGTTTTGTATTGTTTGGTTTAGCTCAGCTAGCTTTTATTAGTGTATTCTACAAACTCACTGATCATTTTGTTTATTAAGTTGATTACCTGCATAGCTATCATCTTTGAGCTTGCTGAGCACATTTTTGTTTTCTCTTTTATCATCACATGTAATTCAACTATTGTCTTGTGAATGCCCATGGGTCAGCTTTGGGGGAGTTGATAGTTCTGGAAGGGATTTTCTTGCCTTTTCTTCTCATGTTTCTATCATTTTTTTGTTGTTGTAATTTGTTTTTTTGTGCTGAGGTCTGCAGGTTAATTATAGTAGAAAGACTTTGTTAGTAGTATGACGATCTCTTCAGTTAATGTCTGCTTTTTAATGATGTACTCAGGGTGTGGCTAACTATAGGCCTTTGCTTCTATCCCAAGACAAAATCCCCTCCATTAATTTGGGAGGGGGGGTAATACAGTATAATTAGCCTAGCACTCAGTTCTCTGGAAATGCACCAAAGTACTAATGGTACAAAGACAATCCAGATATTGTCATAATGAAGAAACCAAATAATGGCAAGAACTATGACACACTGGCAATAGCAAAAATATCAGCAACCATAATTGAGTTAGACAAACTGGATACTAGCATGCGATAAAACCAATAATGGCCCTTACCATGGAAAAGAGATATATAATTATAGTATAAACATGAACACAAAGCAAGTATTGATATAAAGTAAATATCTCCTAAATGCAACAACTATACCTCCATTAGCAATAGAAAAGAATCCAATAGTAGAACAGTATTAACTATATAAAGATTAATAAAGCATAATGGTTTTACTACAAAAGACAGAGTGAGAAATGAGAGAACAAAAGATGTAAAATTTGAAAAATAAAAAAGACAAAAGGATGGAGATAAAAATGAGATCAAGGATTCCTTAAGGAGTAAAAGGAAATTAATATGTTAGATAAAAAGAAAAAATTAAAAGGACAAACAGCAAAATAAAGAAAAAAGAAAAGAGAAGAAAAGAGAAATGCACATCCCAATGAGCCAAGGGGGAGAGGAGTGATTAAAAATATTCCTCTGGGGTTTTTGAATTAAGATTTTCTTTCTAGGATCTGCAGCCTTGGGCTCCAGCTGATGTGGGAGAAAGACAGCAAATCACTGCTAAGATCTATTTTGTTTCCATACTTGTATTTTGTGTGAATAATGGATCCTCCCCAACACTTCCCACTGGGCATGGTCAGTCAATATGTCCTTCCTATAACTACAGTCACTCTGGCAATGCTCACTCTCTGTGTCTCTCTGTGCACAACCAAGTCATGGTTTTCTCTGCCTGCTTTATGGTCTGTGGATTCGTGAGGTGGCTCCCTGCTCCAGAGACCCTTCTGCCCATACATTATGGTTTGTGGCAATTGTTCCAGCTGAGCTGTATCCTTGCTTACATTGGTGCATGGAGAAATCAAATAGACCACCGAGTTCTGTGTTGTATACAGTTCTGTGATGTATACAGTGCGGGGAGGGTCAACCAAATGACTGGATATAAAGGCAGCACTTTCAGATCCAGCTTCCTCTAAGAGCCACACACCTGACCTGCTTTCTCACCACAGAAGGTAAAGCTCCCGCATCCCTCCCAAACAGACCTTAAACTTCTCAGACAGCCTGTTCCTTTCTCTACATTGTGCTCTATCTCTCTAGCTGCTCCACAGATTCTGGTCTTCTCATCAGTTTCCTCCACCTCTTTCCTTCTTTTCACCAAGTTGTTTTCCAGGTGTCCCAACTCTAAATTTCAGAGAGGCTGCACTTTGCTGCCATTCTCCACTCTGAAGTCACACTCCCTAATCCTGTTGTAGTACATTTTGCATATTTTTAAAAGTAGATCATTTTTCCATGGTTGTGGTATAATTGTGCAATCTTCTGTTATGCCAAGAAAACCAGAATGGAGTATTTAATCAGTGGAGTCTGAACAGATGCAACTAGAAAATTGCTCTCATTGGGTATTTGTGGCCAACAGAAATTTCACTGCTATATCTACATCTTTAAATATTATTTTGGGACAGTACCATTGATGTCTGCAAGTGCAAACTGACAGGGATGATAATACTTGGAGGAAGACCCCAAAACCTGGTACATTTAATGAAAAGAAAATCACAATCTGTTGTGTTTAGATTACTCAGGGATTCGATTTTAACCTCATTTTGACTTAATACTTAATATGTAATATAAGGGGGTCAAAGAAGATATATTGGATCTAAATGTTTAGTGCACTTTCTATCACATACTGCCTTGGTTATATGTGGCTAAGAATTCATTCCATGTTACAGGAGAGGGGGTTGGAGGTCCATCCTTACATGCCTATTCCCAATAATCCTAGACCCAATTTCACCTACATATTGTAGATAGCTTTTATTCCCATATTTCCTACCTAATTTATATTCCTTCTTACTTCCACAATGTCTCTCAAATTACCCTTTTTGTCTCACTCCTCTGATTATTTCTAATTCAGTTGAAAAATTAACCTTTCTTAAGATTTGGTTGGCAGTAGGGTGCAGTAGAAAAAGTACAAAAGCTGGCAGTTTATCATCAAAAATACCTGGATCTTGATTCCACTTTGACTTGATCTTGGGTAAAGTACATTTCTAATTTCACCATTGATAAAATAAATATGTAGGAATAATAATGTACCACCCATGCTCCAGTATATAACTCTTACCTGGACCCTGGCACCATACTTTTTGGCTACCTTGCTGAAATAGTTTGTTGATTGCCTCTTACATTTTTCTGATGGTGCTTTTCTAATAATAGGTTTTTTCAACATAAAAATGCATTTAGGAAATAATATAGATACTTAATAGATCTCAGAATGAGGCAGTCTTGTCAAAGGATAAAAGTACTTGAAGAAATAAAGGAAAATATTTTTTTCATAATCCCTGCTTTAGTAAAATTTATATTCTAGGTATTCTCATTCTATCTCTTCAAGATTCTTCAAGATTAACTTTAGAATAATTTTGCTGTCATTTCCCTTAAAATTCTTATTAACAGTAATAAGGATCATGTTAAACTTATATAGCAAGATAATCCAAGATGATGCCTTTATCAGGAAAATGAAAGATTTTTCCAGAAACCCCTAGTGAATGTCTGCCTACCTAACAGACATTGATTCAGACTGTCACACATATGACTGTGCTTCCCAGCAACTGAGACTGCAAAATAATGTTTAACTTCCAATCTCCAGAATGGATGTGGGAGAAGAGAGATGAGTGAGACTACTTGTAGGTCTGTCTCAAGGTCTCCATGGAAGAGGAGTCAGAGGCAAGAGTTATTTCTGTGAGCATCTTTGCAAGACTGGAACAAAAGTGTCCCTGTGGGATCCAGGAACACTTAGCTAAGAGGAACACTGTCTGTTCCTCTCTGCCCCAGGTAGCCACTGAGCTTTGATACTCTGAGGATTCAAAAAATTCACTAGTTAAGTATCTGTACCTTGTAGGTCAAAGGAGAGCCTGGAGCCACCAGCAGAGCAGTGGTCTTGTGGCAGCCTTTCTCAACTGCCTATGACACTGCATATTTGGTCAGATGCTGCTAGTTTAACCTTCTTTCATAGCTAACAGAAACAGTTTTGGTCTGACAGCCATGTTCCTAGCACCCGTGGATGAATCTTGCAGTTCCCAGTGTTTACCCTAGAAGCACGCAACATGACCCAGCTTTGGTCAGTTAGATGTAAGAGGAAGTTTGCTGGGGGGGATAAAAACCGTTTTGTCTGCTGGGCATGGTGGCTCATGCCTGTAATCCCAACAGCACTTGGGAAGCAGAGACAGGAGAATTGCTGAGTTCAAGGCTTGCCTCAGCTATATAGTGAGCTCAAGGCCAGCCTGGACTACAAAGCGAGACTGTCTCAAAAAAAAAATTGTCTGATTAGCATAGGGAAAGACTTTATGAACAAAACCTTAGTAGTGCACAGGTACTAGCAGAAAGGATCAACAACTGGGATATCATCTTATTAAAAAGCTTCTGCACATCAAAAGAAACCATCAATAGAACAAAAAGCAACCTGAAATATGGGAAAGAATTTTTACCAGCTGTTTTTCACACAAAGGACTCCTATTAGAGTATACAAAGAACTTAAAACATCAGCACTCTCAAATTTAAAGACCCAATTCAAAAATGGATGTCTGAAATGAATAGGCCTTTTTCAGATGAAGAAGTAAAAGCAGCAAAGAAACCTGTGAAGAAATGTTCAACATTGCTGGCCATTCAAGAGATACAAATGAAACAACACTGAGATTTCCATCTCACTCCACAAAGAATGGCTGCTATCTTGAAATCAACTAACAACAAATGCTGGTGGTGTTGTAGAGAGAAAGGAACCCTTCTCCACTGTTGGTGGGAATATAGACTAGTGGCAACCACTGTGAACATCAGTGCAGTGATTCCTTAAAAAACTAGGACTCAAGGTCCCATTTGACCCAGCTATTCTCCTGCTAGGTATATACATGAAAGAATTAAAAGCATCATACCACAATGACATATGTGCACCCATGTTTATAGCAGCTCAGTTTGTGATTGCTAAATCTTGGAAACAGCCCAATGCCCATCAAGTCGAGACTGAATAAAAGAAGATGTGGTTTGTCTATTAAAAAGAATATTACTCAGCCACAAAGAATTACAAATATGAGACATTTATACTCAAGTGGATGTACCTCAAGGACATACTCCTAAAAGAAATAAATAGGACACAGATATATAAGTACTGTATCTTTTGTTTAGCATGAAAAACTGAATGTGAAAATGAATACCAAAATATGATAGGTAATTAGAAATAAGAAAATATGCAACAGGAAAATGGAAAGGATCAGTAAGAGAAGGTAAAAAAGGCAAAGGAAACAAAGTGTATGTATATAGGAGATGGGGGTTGTAGGGAGGGCAGGGAAAATGGGAAAAATGAGAATCAAGATGTGTCATATACAGGTACAAATTCTCAATTTAAATGTGATCATGCTGTGTGTATAAAATGAACCAATGTAATCAATTTCTTAAAAAATTGTCTTGACTGTAAAAAGCCTTGTAAGAAGTGAGCACTTTGCCCACAACTTTTTCCTGCCTAAAACCTAGGGATGTATGCACATTATGTTTGGAGTTGTTGGTCTTCAGACTTGGATGCAGGAAAGGGTAAAAAGCAATTTTCTCAGGTTGGCAGAGTAAAAACTGAAACAAGCAAAGTCTTTGAGAGTTTTGTTGATGAACTAATATATCATACCTGGAACTGCCTAGTCCTAGACCAGCAGTGGCAAACTTATGGCAAGCATGTTACTGTGTTTTTCAAGACAAAAGATGTTAATGTATGAGTCATTTTTTCTAAACTAAAACCTCAGTATTCAAGCTTAATTGCAGTGTTGGCACTTTGTAATAAATAAGTAGGTTTCAGACTCCAATTTGGCACTTGATCTCTAAAAGCTTTGCCATCACTGCCCTAGACTGCTGATGAGACAATTGTGTTCCTTTATTATTTAAACACTACTGGTGGAGTCGTCTTATTGCTTATAATGAACATATTTCCCTTCAAAAAGGAGATTAGAGCAGAGCAATGTGAGTCAGCTTATTCTTGAAAAAAGGCATGGAAAGCAGAAAGTGTCAGTACACCTAATATGCTAGCAAAGCATAAATATTAATATAAACATAACTTCTTCTACACCAAAGGCAGTGAAACCTGGAGACAGTAAAGTTTGCCTATAAAATAATTTGAAATGTATCATTTTTATACAATACATTTATCCCTTTTAGAATGATAGCATATTTCTGTTATTTAAATCTCCTTTTTTTCCCCTAAGCTTGCTAATTTTTATATATGTCCCACCTACTCCCTTTTAGTTTTCTCCAAGGTATTTTAGGCTTTAGGCCACTATCTCTCTCAAGATGTCAGGGTTTCCTAAAAAAAAATCTCTATCTTTTTTTAACCCACAATTGCCCTAAATGATATTCTCTTTCCTGCCCTTCCCCCAATTCCTACTTCAAGCAGCTCCTTCTCCTTTCTGGGAAAATATACTTACTCTCCAAGGTACACAGATTTTTGTTTGGACTGTTTTTTTGAGGTCACCCAACCCTGATTGACAGGAAAAGGTAACATTTGGAATCCAGCAAGCTTGAGGTTAAAACATGTCATGTCAGCAGTTGCTAAACAACTGTACATCAGATTAGGTCAAGAATTTGTGAAATGTTTGTGCCAAATGAAATGTCAAAGCACAAAATGTATAAAAGAAAAAAGTTCTGTGCCAGTCAAAATATCAGTCTTTCCTGCAGCAGGTAAATTATTCCTTTCTGTCTTCATCACTTCTTATTTTACATATATTAATGTTGCCTCCAGATAGTTGAAATTAATAGTGGCATTATCAGTGGTTTAAGGTAAAAACTGAAGAGCTAATTTAGAACCACTCAGTCAATTTGGGCTCATTTCTGACAGAAATTATTAGCCCAATCTTAAAAATAAGCTGTTATCTGAATTTCCAAAGCATTGGGACTGCAGCCATTATTTACTCTGTTAATTTTTGTAATATCTATAGAGAAGGTATGAAAGAAGAGAGCAGAGGATAGAGTTTTAGAATGCTGTTCCCAAGGAATTACAAACATAACAAAATGATATAAATAGGATTGCCCGATCCAGGTAGTACTCAACAAACAGAAAGCCACTGGCTTCTTCAGTTGATTATGAAGCAAATTTCTACAGTGTTCATCCCCATTTGCTCACGGGTTTTAATTTCTAAATTGGCAGAGCCTTCCAGAACATGGCTCCCCTCCATGCCATTTGTTTCTCTTAGAGCCACTTTCTGCTGCATAGTCAAACAGTAAGGAACTGGCCTTGCCCTTGACACTACTGCTGCCTGGTCAATGAACCAAAATGCTTCTTTGTAGGTATCAGAGCTAGGACTAGGGTGAGGAAAGCTGGATGCTTAAAGCACAACATTTAAGGGAGCACTACACTCAGGTGCTGGCCCTGCCCCAGCCCCTGCCTCTGCATGCTCTGAGAGTAAGTATTCCCTTAAACGTTATACCTCACTTGCTTTTCCCTAGTACTAGCCGTGGTAGCCAGTAATGCTGCCCTGGGAATTGAAGAAAGGGACTTAGGAGTTAAGAACTCTATGAACCTGACCACTGGAACTGGTTTCATAGGCAACTGTATTAATTCCACATATTAGAAATTTTAAAATAGCGGTTTGGAAAGTAATAAGAAGCCAACATAGCTAAAATATGAGAAACTTCTCAAAAAGAATCCTATTACTGATTCAGATAGGCTCAATAGTAAGAGAGAACCGTGAGGGACCATCACATTTTAGTTTGGGCTTCAACTTTTCATTTGAAGCTCAATTTTGTCAGAACAAAGATGCCCAGAGTTAGGAAAACTGGACAAGAGAACAGTAAATCATTCAGAATCTCAATTTGTTAAATTAGATTCATAGATATTTACAGTAGCATTTCCTCATGCTCAATCTTGAGGATACTCCTCCTAGAGTCAGGTTACATGGAGCAAAATATTAGTCATCAGCTGGCTGCAGGTGAGCACAGAAAGAAGAGCAAAATTTTCCATTAGGCCAAGGAGAAGTCCTACCTTGCCCAAGAATATTCTCTTGGTGTATCCATTCTCCCAACCAACATAAATTCAACTCCTATCACGTGCTCAGCAAGCTCTGTCAAGTTCATCTGTAAAACAATTCTAAATCCATATTTCACAACACCTGTACAATAGCTATTTACTTAGGCACCATCTTTTCATGCCTGCAGTGATAGAACTACTCTCTTGTTTCCACTCTTGACTCCCTACAGTTCATTCTTCAGCCAGAGATCAAGCCAATCTTTCTGAAAGGTCAATTAGATCATGATTTATCTCTGTTCAACACCCACCATTGGCTTCCTAGAAATTAGGAGGGGAAATGCCAAACTCCTATTCTGGTTACAAAGCCTAGATGATCTCACTTATTCTCTTTGATCTCATTTCCCTCTCTATCCCATACGCTCATGCCCCTCCAGCTACAGAGGGTTCTGTCCTATTCATGGGATGCCTAAGGATACTTTGTCTCAGGATTTCTGCACATCTCTCTGCCACTTGAATAATTTATTCTCATAATATTGACATGACTTCCTATACTTAATCCTTAAATGTCATATCTCAGAAGCTTCCATAACCTCTGTATCTAAAGCAGCAGCTTTCCATCACTTTCTGTCATTTTTTATATAATTTTCAGTTTTCCTCTCCTCTCAGTAGAATTTAAGCTCCATAATGTTTATATTTTTTATTCATTTCTATATCCTCAGCACCACCTGGAATACACTTTTTTTTTTTTTTTGAGACAGGGTCTCACTTTGTAGTTCAGGCTGGCCCTGAGCTCTCTATGTAGCTCAGGCAAGCCTCGAACTCATCAGTCCTCCTGTCTCTGCCTCCCGAGTGCTAGGATTACAGGCGTGAGCCACCAGGCCCAGCACTGTGGTATGTGGTATTGATTGCTGGTGGGTGTGAGTCACCACGCCCAGCCCTGCATGTGGTTACAGGGGATCGAATTCAGGACATTGCGCTTGCAAGGGAAGCACTGGAAACACTGAGCTAAATCTCTGGCCCACATATTTTTTGAAATAAGTATAAATACATGTAGGTTGTATAGTAATCCTTGTCAGTAGTAGGGAGTACTTTTGATGTCTCAGGACTTTTCCCTTGGCCTAGTCCTAGAAAAGCTAGCTTTGGGCCGGAGGGTTAGCTCAGTGGTTCTGGCGCCTGCCTCGCAAGCCTAAGGACCTAAATTCAATCCCCGGTAACCACATATAATGCTGGGCGTGAAGACACACCCACCAACAATCAACACCGCATAGCACAATGCTGGACGTGGTGGCTCACGCCTGTAATCCCAGCACTCGGGAGGCAGGGACAGGAGGATTGCTGAGTTCGCGGCGGCTTGCCTGGGCACCATAGTGAGCTCAGGGCCAGCCTGAACTACAACACAAGACCCTGTCTCAAAAAGAAAAAAAAAAAAAAAAAAGCTAGCTTTTCAAGATTCTTGCACTTCCTTTGTTTTCTGATTGACTAGATGAAGAATGTGAGAGAAACAGTTGAAGGTGTAAATAAGATGTTTCGCATGAGTGAATGGAAGAATAGAGTTGTATTTATTGAGCCAAAACAATTATGAAAGAAACGAATTTGGAAGCTCAGGATTTGTTATGAATTAACTGTGAAGTCTCCCCCAAAGACACACGCATTGAGAGCTTGGTCCCCAAAATACAAGTGTTCAAAAGCAGGGCTTTAGGAAGGTGCCTATATCACTGGTGTGCTAACCTCGCACTCTTGAGCTCATAGCTGAATGGGCTGCTGGGAAGTGGAGTTTGGATGGAAGACACCAATCACTAAAGGTGTGGCTTTGAAGGGCATGTCTTTTCTTGGGCTCTCCCTTTCTCTCCACTTCTTGGTTGCCCTGAGATGAGCAACTTTTCCCCACCATGCCCTTCTACCACAATATCTCTGTCTTGAAAACAGCTCACCATAGACTGATTCATGTGAAATCATGAATCACTAAATGTTTTCTCCTTTTAGATGTATATGTCAGATATTTTGTTCCAGCAAAGGAATTACAACTAGTACATAATATAATTGATTTTTGACGTAAGTTTAAGATGCCTAATGTATATTTAGGTGGAGATGTCAAGAAGGCAGTTACATATACTAAAAGTAATTTTAACTTTGTTTTTTGGCTACTTTCTGCCTATCAAATTCCAAACTCATGTTTTTCACTTCATCATTGCAAGAAACTGGCAAAGAGATGGCAATCCCTGAACTCGGCTAAAACACCAAAATGTTTCAGGTGATACCCCTTGGAGGGTCTCAGTCTTTGGGGTAGCCTCCATCAGAAAGCCATGGAGACTCCTTCCCAACACAGAATAACCTACCAGCCTTCTTTCTGGTTTAGTCAGTGCAGAGTTAGATAGTAAATCCTGATAAGGACAACCTGGCCTAGAGGCTATTCGTTAATGAACAAACCTTGTGTGCAAACTATACTCAGCTCCAGTTAACAAATTCCAATAAGAAAAGGAAGTGAATGGAAAAATACTTCCTTCTAATTAGAAGAAAAAAAAGCACTCTTTTCAAATCTGAAACAAAGAGCCATTTTGCACATATAAAGAAAGAAGGATACCTTCAAGCCAGAAGATCAGAGCAAGTGTTGAGGGAAGACCAGTTTTCACCTGTGTGGGATGGAGAGACAAACTGCCGTATTGTCCAAGCACAACATAAAAGTGGTCTGAAAAGTTCTCCTAAGAGGAGTCAGCTGTGGGGACCAGAATGCTTAGAAACTTGTAAGAACCAACCACTGAATTCCTAAAATCATCATTCTACTCCAGCACTGCAAAAACTGCCTCCTTAGTGTCTTCCGCCTCCTCTGTCCCCTGTTAAGCCAAAATGTGTGCTACAGGTGCCAGATGTTTTTGACAGTGACAATGAAAGTAGAGAGATAGGCACCTGGTTCCAGAATTTCTTTTAGGAAAGGAGCTACTTTGTTTAGGAAAACATATTGAAAAATTGGTGGAAGAAGAAGGTAAGCCTTATGAGTGGTGTTGGCAGAGGACAATTAAGAACCAGCCAAACCAGGTATGATGGTACACAACTCCCTGTAATCCCATAACATAGGGACAATCTCAAGTTCAATACCAGCCTGGCCAATTTAATGACTCAGCAAAACCCTGTCTCAAAATTTAAAAACGTAAAATGTCCAAGGATATAGCTTAGTGTGAAAGCCCTAGGGAAAAAGAAGGGGAAGGGAAAAGAAAAAGGGACAAGAAGAGGAGAAAAAGTACCAGCAACAGCAGCAACAGCTAAACTCCACTTGAAAAGTGAAAAGAGAAGGGCTAGGGGAAAGTGGATCAGTAGTGAAGTGCTTGTCTTTCATATATGAGGGCCTGGGTTCAGTGCTCAGCAACGTTAAGGAACGAAGTGAATGAAATTTGGAAAATGAAGGAAAAGAGAAGAAAATGGGAGAAGAGAAGAAGGAAAGGAAATCGAATGGCAACACGGAGTACGTAGTCTAGGAAGTGGCAAAAATAGAGGTATGTGCACAGTGGTGCATACCTGTTACTCTGTCACTCAGGAAGCTGAAGCATTATCACCACAAAGGTCAGGTTGGGGTACATGGAGAGTTCAAGGTCAGCCTGAACTCCACAGCAAGATCCCGTCTCAGAAAAACAAGAAAGAAACTGCAAAGTGCATTTTAAGAATAGGGTCATCTGTGCTGGGCATGGTGGCTCATGCCTGTAATCCCAGCACTTGGGAGGCAGGAGGATTGCTGAATTCGAGGCTTACCTGGGCTACATAGTGAGCTCAGGGCCAGCCTGAACTACAAAGTGAGACTCTGTCTCAAAAAAAAAAAAAAGTATAGGGTCATCTGATATTAACTGTGTCATCTGTTGTCTAGGGCTGACCTGCATCTTCCACCAGCAAAGTCTTATGTCACGCTGCTATTACAATGAAGGTATTTTGGGAGCAAATTAGAGAGAAAGGCTTATGTTGTGTGATTAGATTCACATATAATGGAGAACTCAGCCCAAATTAGCAGTCAAAGCAGGAGTGACTCGGCAAACTATCAGCCTGGGCCTGTGCATAAGCCTGGGGAGGGCCCTGTACTTTCCCCAGGATGGGTCTGAGCCAACATTAGCACTTACTATGGGGATAAGTAATACCAGCTCATTTCATAGTTACATAAAGATTAGCTCAACCATGCACTGACTCAGTGTTGCTTTGATCATGCTGTTTTCTTGTCTTTATTTATCACAGTTTTCACACAAAACCTGAGATTATTGTTGTTTTTCTTCTTAGATCAGCCTCATGTCTAAATTCCAGTGATTGGCCTCCTGTCCATTAAAGGGTTGGGTGAGATATTTTCACCCTGGCAATGGGAATACGTGTCAGGAAGACTCACTGCCATCCTGATGATTTCTGGGATCTGCTTTCCTTTAAGGTCACCAAGTAAAACTGGCATAAGAAAGCAGTTTAGGAACTGAATACTTTCTTTTTTCCTTTGAGATGGGGGCTCACTTTGTAGTTCAGGCTGTCCCTAAGCTCACTATATGTAGCCCAGACAAACTCGAAACTCAACAATCCTCTTGCCTCTGCCTCCCCAGTGCTGGAATTACAGATGTGAGCCACCACACCTGGTACTGTTGTATGTGGTTACCGGGGATGAACCAGAGACTTTGTGCTTGCTAAGCAGGCCAGTGAGCTAAATCTCTGGCTCTAAGAGCTGAATTCATATCCCTCCTAACAATGAGGAGTCTATAGCTAAAAAAAACAATGGTTCCAGGAAGACACCAAGGGATAAGGGATTATCAGGAACATGAAGAAATGTTTGGTTGTTTGTCAGAACCCATGCATAGGTACCCTTCACAGAAAGTCTGGGAGCATACATAATTCTTATTTTTAATTCACTCTAAATTCTCTCCTCCTATTTGAAGCAAGCTCATGTCAAAACACAAAATAACATTACAACCATAATGTTTGGCAGAGAGTTCTCATTGCTAACCAAACCACAACATGGACCACACTAGCCTTCTGTATGGGCTTTGAAGCCTTTCATGTCAGAGGTCCAGAGGGCCGCTCCAGAATACTTAACATTGTTTCACCTACTTTTCTATTTTAGAGATGCCTTGACTTCATTTTAAATGCTGCCATCTTGATGCCCCGTCATTTTTTTTATTACCATCACCTCTCCTCTTGACTCATTCTCCTACTATTCCTACAATCCAACACTTACTGGGCCCCCTGGAGTTCTCAGCACTTAACAAACTCCTTTCCTTACAATATAAGACTTTCTCAGGGTTGGGGATGTATGTAGTTGAATGGTACCTTGCCTGGCTGGCCAGCACCAAGTCCTGAGTTTAAGCCCCAGTACTGGGGATAGGACTTTCTCATGGGTTTTCTTCTCCTGCTGAAACACCACATTTCCTGAAGGACACTACCTTTCCTGTAGTCCCCTGGGACTAACAATGTTTATTCTTCACACAGTCTAAGCCTATAGAGCGAAAAGGGCATATTTAGTCTTCTGGCTCTTTATCACCATATCCAAATTCTAATTCTTCATTTAGATATTTTAAAACCCTCTATATCCTTTCCTGTAACTTTTGTTTTCATTAATCCCTCTTTTGGGCAATGTGACTAGTAAACAACACATCATCAGCTATTCCTGTGGCTTCACTCTGAATGTGATCATTACCAGAACTATGTCAACTCTGCCAATTTAAAGTTTAATATTATACCCCAAACCATTACTTGTCACTGTTTCAACTCTCCCTTTTATTGTTTTTTTGTTTTTGTTTTTGTTTTGAGACAGGGCTTCACTCTGTAGTTCAGACTGGCCCTGAGCTCACTAGGCAGTCCAGGCTTGAACTCACAGCAATCCTCCTGGCTCTGCTTTCTGAGTGCTGGGACTACAAGCATGAGCCACCCTGCCTGGCCCAACTCTCCCTTTTAAAGAAAACAAAAATAATTACTCTTTGATCTCATTAGGGTACTAATCTATCACCCATCTTCACTCTCTTGCCTACATGTTCATCCACTATACCAGTATTTATCACTTTTATTGATCTTTTCAAAGATAGAGGCACTGTGAAGAAGCAACTTTCCCTATAAATGAAGTACTAAAAACAATAACAGTGTTTATGTAATAGAAACAGTAATAAAATAACACTGTTACTAATGTTGACATTACCCAAGAAACCTCAAGATTTTTCTACCAGCTTCTGGCTAATAATTAATGACTAAATAAGTCTGAACAAAGCACACTAGATGCATATAGGTAAATTCTGAATTTAGTTAAGCCAAAGATGTATGGCACCTCTCAGTTGGATTTTAGAGAAGTATTAAACCAGTGGAATTTAGAGAACCATATCCAGGAACAACTTGACTTTATTATCCAACAAATATTTCTTCTCTCAACAGGATCTTCATGGCTGGCCTTTTTAAATATTCATTAAAATGTCCTTAGAGAATTGTCTCCATTCAACATAACTCTTGCCATCATCTATCAACTTTCTTCTATAATAATAAACATTGTTTTATTTAATGTCAATAAAAATTATTTCCAATATTCAACATTCAAATCAACTTTCTGCAGGAAGTTCTGGCCATGAGTAAATAGGACTTGCTGTTCAGATGGCAGGCACTGTTTTCTTCTTCCTTCTCCCCTGTTCTTTGGACTTGAGATCCAGAATCTTATTTTAAAAACAAACATTCAAGCTACTCAGGAAACTGAGGCAGAGGGATCTCAAGTTCAGCCAAGATACTATTTCAAAAATAAATCTTAAAATGGGCTGAGAATGTGGCTATCATGCACAAGACCCTGGGGTTCAGTTCTCAGTGTGTCCATACACACACATCCATACACCAAAACTTTTGAAGTTTGTATTCAGCAAGAGTTAAGAAAATGATTGCTGTAACCACATACAATGCTGGGTGTGGAGACTCACACCTACCCACGATCAATACCACTTACCACAGTGCCGGGCATGGGGGCTAACGTCTGTAATCCCAGCACTCAGGAGGCAGAGGCAGGAGGATTGCTGCATTTGAGGCTTGCCTGGGCCACATAGTGAGCTCAGGGCCAGCCTGAACTGCAAAGTGAGACCCTGTCTCAAAAAAAAAAAAAAATGATTGCTAAGAGACCATAAAAAGGTATAGGAATACAGTGAAAAAACTGGCAGATATATGGGAAATGGTGAGCCTAGAAAGATTAAGAAAAGACAAAAATCTGCTGGGCATGGTTGATCACGCCTATAATCCCAGCACTCGGGAGGCAGAGACAGGAGGATTTCTGAGTTTGAGGCTTGCCTGGGCTACATAGTAGCAAGCTCAGGGCCAGCCTGAACTACAAAGCAAGACCCTGTCTCAAAAAAAATAAATAAATAAAAAATAAAAATAAAAAAAAGAAAAGACAAAAATCTGAGCTAAATGAAACATACTCAGCCCACTTAGAGGCCAGGGCTTAAAAGGCCACAGGATGGTTCCTCTGAAAGAAATGGGGTAATATAGTGAGGGAACACTAGGTAGAAGGGTTCATGTAAGCAGGAGATAAGAATTTGGCCCAACATGAGGAAATCAAGCTAGCCTATCAAGGTATAAAGTAGGCCCCACCCACCTGATGACATATAAGGACAATGATTTCCACACTACACATGCACACACCACCTGAGATACCAGTGACCAGGCACCCAAGCACAAAAGGGCTTGAGTAGGATTCACCTACTTTTTGTTGGAGGCTGGCTACAGGGAATCTGATACTTCTACAAATAGGTTTTAAAGCACTCACCAATTTATACACAAATATTACTGATTTGTGAAACTAAAACTACTGATCTGCCAGTCTTTCTTTGAAAGGGGTGGTGCCCATAGGAACAGCTTTGATGGTACATCAGAACAAAGGTTAATGATACTTGATTCATTCACTACTCAATTACTGAAAACTTAATATGTGCTAAATACAGGGCTAGGTTCTAGGGAAATGAAGATAATGTTAGCAGGACAGACACATGAATATGTATTTATTCATAGTCTCCCCCTATATCAACACTCAGCCCTTTTAGGACATTTCTGCTTATGTATTTCACTTCTGAAACTTCACTGTTCTGACCAGAAAAGAAAACAAGAGACCATATAATAAAGGACTGAGCCAGAGATGAGAAGGAAGTAGAGAGCAGAGATATGGCAAGTTAGAAATATTAGAAGGGGCCAGAGATTTAGTTCAGTGGTTCTAGCGCCTGCCTAGCAAGCACAAGGTCCCTGGTTCATCCCCAGTAACCACATATAACAATACCTGGCATGGTGGCTCACACCCACCAGCAATCAGTACCACATACCACAAATGCCGGGCTTGGTGGCTCAGATCTGTAATCCCAGCACTCTAGGAGCCAGAGGAAGGAGGATTGCTGAGTTCAAGGCTTGCCTGGGCTACATAGTGAGCTCAGGGTCAGCCTGAACTACAGAGTGAGACCCTGTCTCAAAAAGAAAAGAAAGGAAGAAAGGAAAGGGAAGAGGAGGGGAGGGGAGGGGAGGAGAGGAAAGGAGAGCAGAGCAGAGCAGAGAGAGAGAGAGAGAGAGAGAGAGAGAGAGAGAGAGAGAGAGAGAGAGAGAGAGAG
>PVIC010019903.1:0-30174 GCA_004025085.1 Thryonomys swinderianus | reverse complement strand
GCAGATGTTAAATTTTAGCTTCTATATCTAAGAAAGATGGTACAAAATAAGTAAAATCAAATGAAAATTATAGGAACCCAGACTCACACGATGGTCTTTGTAAGCACTGTGGCCAGAAAAAGAGCACAATTCAGAAGCTGACCTCACGTTCTCATGAAATGGTCTGAAACAGGAAGGAGAAGAAAGGAATACTTCCCCAAATCAGAGTTGGTGAGTGCTTTAGTATACTAGTTCATCTGTAGAGTTACGGCAAAGAATGATGATCGATACTTTGTTCTCTCCAAATTAGATCTCTGATCTCTGTGCAGGAAACTGTGAATAAAGCAAGAATTTAGGCAGCCCTCGTGGAAAGGGGGAGATGGGATCAGCTCTCAGCACTAGCTCAGCCTAGAACAAAACCACGGCCCAGAAGAGCCATTGTTCCTGGCAGCCAAAGGAGGGGGTTGTGGATCAAATTTTAAAAGTATGGAAAAGAAGGATGAAGTGGGAAGGTGGAATTTAGAAGGGAAGCTGTGTGGATCTAGGCAAGGATCCAGAAGCTGGTGAGAAAAGCTCAAAGAGTATATGGGAAGAAGTCATCTTTGATCACAGCTTGAACCCTGGGGAACACAACAAGTAAGCAAATTGTGACATTCATCTTCACCGTGTGTTAGAACGCTGAGGCACAAACCAGAGCGATTTGAAAGCTGATTGGAAGAAAGCTTGGAAATAAGAAATGAGGGGACTGATAGGACCCTTGAGCCTTTGCTGTCATCCAGCCTCGGTGGTACCTAAACTCTTCCACAGTGAGTTCCTCTCTAATACCATATCCAGAGAGTTAAACCACAGTCCCAGCCAATGCTGGCCAAGCAGGAAGCTCATTGTAATGCTCTGCAGAATCCGAACTGTGGAAGGTGGAAGTCGTGCCAGCAGCGATGACTCAGCCGCTGCTACCCAGAGAGAGAGAGCGAGGGCAACCGCTTTGGAAAATATGTTGTTTTGGAAGTAAAGATTTCTTTTACAACATCTGAGCCTGGGAACATGGTGTGCTTTATATGAAACAGAAAGTAAATAAATGATTTCAAGGAATTCCTTTTCTCCACATGACCAATTCAAAAACCTGAACCGACAAACCCAAGGACCAAATGGATTCAATGAGTATTCACTTACTCTAACTTTAAAAATATAACACACATGAAACGATGTTAGAAGTTTTTTCTCCTAAAAGTTACTAAAATAGATACAACTGTCCACAATAGGCTGGTTTTCATCATATGTGGGCTTTCAAATTACAACTAAAATATATCCAAAAGAATTAGTCTTTTTTTCCCTTTTGTAGAAGAGTCAGGGTATATCAGTTTGTTTAATTTCAGCATGGAGGATTAGCCCTATCTAAAATAACTGTTAATAGTTCAGAAAAAGTAAGGAAGCTGTATAGAAGCTGGTCTTTTGCTGTGGTCATTTGTCTGCAGAGCTGGGGATGGAACCCAGGGCTTTGCCAGGCCAGGCATGCGCCCCACCACTGAGCTACACCCCAGTCCAGCCACCTTGTTTTTAATATGAAGACAAAATACCACATTGTTTCTCATGTGTTGTGTTTATTTGTAGGTGAATGTATTCACTGAATTATTAGTTGTTTCCCGATACCCATTTTCTTCCACTTGGCTCAAAATAAAACTCTTGATTTTTAACTGAGCTCACAGTTACACGGACTGAAGATATCTCCCATTCTCTTGCGACAAGGCATGACATGTGGCCAATTCCAGCTGGGGTAAGTAGGAAATGGAAAGTGCCATTTAACAGCGTTTCCTTAGAAAAAGGGGTGTGGTCTGCTTTGTCCTCTTTCTCTTGTCCATTGGTTGGAATTCAGATAGAACGAGTGATGTTCTCTTAAGAAGTTTGGACCATGGGACCCTTGAGAGTGGAAGCCATGGCGTGGTGTGAGAAGACAGAGCAAGCCTGGTCTCCATTCTGACAACAGAGCCATGAGGGCCCGTCCTGTCAGTCGCTATCAGTTTGCTGCTCTTGTGACACGACAAATGCCAGAAACCCGGGAGGCATTTGTAAAAGACTGTCTGAGAGCAGCGGGGTATTTCCACATGAAAGCAGACAAACATCCAGCCTGGACTGTTTTCACAGCAAAAAGGTTCAGTGATTACTGATTTTTTTCAGGAAAACATCTGACTTACAATTTTTCTAGTATTGAGCTTTATATCCCCTCACTGGACATCCATTTCTATAGGTTAAGAAAATCCTGGAAGTTTCTCCTTAAAATGCACATATGCTGAGAGGCAAGGGAGTCAGTCTGAGCACTTTAACACTCCTCCTATTTTGTTCTGACCCTAGACAAGTCTGTGAAAGATAAAAGACAGCAGTATGGGTGTTGAAGGAAGGAAGAGAAAATGTGTAAATGAGACTAAGGTAGGAGAGAAAAGAGAGACATGCAAGATCCTCAGGAGACATGCTCACTCTGCCCATCTAGACAGCATCCGGGCACTACTGACTCCTTGCACTGATGAAAGCCAGACTGTGAACAATGGCCCAAAGATTGCTGTGGATATGAACCATGTGATCTAAGCTGCAATTTAGCTCAAGAAATGTAAATAAGTTCAAATTCAAAGTATAAGAAGGAGGGTAAAGAGAAAAGTCTCTGTAATTTAGCATCATGCTAAAATAATCCATTTAGAAATTTAAATAGTGATCATTGATCAAATTACTCAGCTATATATTTTTAATTGAATTCTTTATTGGTACCTTTTATATATAGCTCACAATTATTCAACTATATTTTGCTGCCCTTACCAGAATATTGGAGGTAGACAATAGTCATTAATGACTTTAAAAAAAAAAATTAGGGCCAGAGATTTAGCTCAGTGGTTCCAGCACCTGCCTAGCAAGCGCAAGGTCCCTGGCTCAATCCCTGGTAACCACATACAACAATGCTGGGCATGGTGACTCACGCCCACCAACAATCAGTACCACATACCACAAATGCCAAATGCCAGGCTTCGTGGCTCAAGCCTGTAATCCCAGCACTCAGGAGGCAGAGGCAGGAGGATTGCTGAGTTCAAGGCTTGCCTGGACTACATAGTGAGGTCAGGGCCAGCCTGAACTATAAAGCGAGACACTGTCTCAAAAAAAAAAAAAGTTAAATGAAAATGGGGGGTTGGATAATGGTAGGTCCAGCTAACATATGAATTTACTGATTAAATCTGACATCACAAAACAAGAGACAAGCAGATAGCACCTCAGAAGGATCAGTAGGAGACACACAGTCCCACGTAGGAAACCATCTTGCCCAGGTATGGAACCTGAACCTGAGAAAGTTTCTACCTGTGGCTCTTCACCTACTGGGGACAAAGGAAATAGGGAAATGCACTGAATGTTATCTCAGTACATTAACAAAAGAAATCCAGAATTTAAATTGTCTGTACAAATGAATGGTCAAGTGAAAGAGACATAAAAGGAGGAGCTATTCAGATTAAAAGAAACTTATTAGGGGGCCGGAGGGTTAGCTCAGTGGTTCCGATGCCTGCCTCGCAAGCGCAAGGTCCTGAGTTCGATCCCCGGTAACCACATATAATGCTGGGCGTGGAGACACGCCCACCAACAATCAACACCGCATACCACAATGCCGGACGTGGTGGCTCACGCCTGTAATCCCAGCACTCGGGAGGCAGAGACAGGAGGATTGCTGAGTCTGCGGCGGCTTGCCTGGGCACCATAGTGAGCTCAGGGCCAGCCTGAACTGCAAAGCGAGACCCTGTCTCAAAAAAGCAAAAAAAAAAAAAAAAAGAAAAAGAAACTTATTAGGAAATGCTATTATGATCCTTGTGTGGATTCCTTAGTCAAATCTACAAATAAAAATCAATAGTACAAAGCCATTTGTGAAACCCCAAGAGGTTGTGAACAAATATACAAATTATATATTGGGAAATGTCTTTAGTTGTAGGAATAGTGTTGTGACTTTGGATTAAGTAGTAGTTTCTTAAATATGAGACCAAAAGCACAAATGAGAAAAGAAAAAAATAACCTAGATTTCATCAACATTAAAGCACTTCTGCATCAAAAGACCTGATCATGAAAGTGACAAGAAAATCCACAAAACAGGAGAAAATATTTTCAGATCATGACAGCATTGGGTATCCAAAATATGTTAAAAATTCTTAAATGTGACAACAGAAGATAAGTAGTCCAATTAAAAGTGAGCAAAAGTCTCAAATAGACCTTTTTTCAAAAATATCGACATACACAGCCAAGAAGCACACAAAAAGATGTTCAATATTGTTAGTCACTAGAGAAAAGCAAAGCAAACTATAAAAAGATGTTGTTTCTCCCTGCTAGAATGGCTACAATGTAAAAGGTAGATAAAAGCAAGAGTTGGCAAGGATGTGGAGGAACCAAAACCACACATGTTGCTGGTGGGAACGTACGGTAGGAAGTCACTTTGGGAAATAGTTCAGCAATTCCTTAAAAAGTGAAACCGAATTATTCTTTGATCCATTTATTTCACATCTAAGCATATAACCACAAGAAATAAAAACACAGGACTGTGTGTGTATGTGGTGTGTGTGTGTGTGTGTGTGTGTGTGTGTGTTAATGAGGCTTGAATCCAGGGTCTTCACACCAAGCTACATTCTCATCCCTTTTTTTTTTTTTTTTTTTTTACTGTGAGCCAGGATCTCACTAAGCTGCTAAGTTGTCCAGGCTGGGCTTGAACTTGGGACTCCTCTAGCTCAGCCTCCCAGAGTGTAGGGATTACCAGCATATGCCACCTTGTCTAGCTAACATAGGCCCTTATAAGATGTAACACACCAAGCAAGGCTCATTGGATCAGCTAAAAAGTAGAGGAAACAACCTAAATGTCCATCAGCCAATGAGAGAATCAAGAAAATGTGATTAAATCTATGTGATGAAATACTATTCATCTATAATAAAGAATTCAAATGCCGGGCGTGGTGGCTCACGCCTGTAATCCCAGCACTCGGGAGGCAGAGACAGGAGGATTGCTGAGTTCGCGGCGGCTTGCCTGGGCACCATAGTGAGCTCAGGGCTAGCCTGAACTACAAAGTGAGACCCTGTCTCAAAATAAATAAATAAATAAATAAATAAATAAATAAATAAATAAATAAATAAATAAATAAATAAAAATAAAAAAATAAAGAATTCAGTGCTGATACATACAAAATGGGTGGAATTTGAAAATATTCTGCTAAGTAAAAGAAGTCAGATTTTAAAAAATCACATATAGTACAATTTTGTTTTTACAGAGAACAGGTGTCTCTGTAAAACCAAAGGTGGATTTGTTGCTGCATGGACGGGATGAGGGGTGGCATGGGAGTAACTGCTAGGGGGGAAATCTCTCCCTAAGAGTGACTAAATGTACTGAAATTTCTAATTTTCACATTCAGTGTGGTAAAGGACAACACTGTGAATTTACAGAAAAACCTCACTGAACTGTACACGTTAAAATGGACAGAATGGGGCCAGAGATTTAGCTCGGTGGTTCCGGCGCCTGCCTCGCAAGCGCAAGTCCCTGAGTTCGATCCCAGTAACCACATACAACGCTGGGCGTAGAGACTCACGCCCACCAGCCATCAATACCACATACCACAGTGCCGGGCGTGGTGGCTCACGCCTGTAATCCCAGCACTCGGGAGGCAGAGGCAGGAGAATTGCTGAGTTCCAGGTTTACCTGGGCTACAGAGTGAGTGCAGGGCCAGCCTGAACTACAAAGCAAGACCCTGTCTCAAAAAAAAAAAAAAAATGGACAGAATGGTAGATTTTAAAATGGTCAGAATGGTAGATTTTATGTTACATGAATTTTATTTCGGTAGAAAATGTTTTAAATAGTATACTAATACTTTTTAAATTGATTTTATTGGTACATTTTATATACACGTGATCACAATCAACACAATTTGTATACTAATATTTTAATAAGCACTTTTATCTCTTAGAGGTGTGCATTTTATTTATGGATGATATAATGATGTCTGAGAGGTTTTTTTTAAATATGGTAAAGGGCGAGTGATACAGGAAATGGATATGAACAAAATATATTTTTAAAAAGCTTACCCCAAAATGTAACACTAGAGGGGTGGAGGCCAGGGCCAGAGAGGGTGAGGGGTGGTGAAAATGATCAAAGTATGTGATGTGAATGTACATATCTACCAAAATGAAAACCATTAACTGTATAACCAACTTTTTTTAAAAAAGGAAACAAAGTTTGTGTATATAGACGGTGGGAGTTATGGGGTGCAGGGGAATGGGAAAAAATGAGAATTAAGTTATGTACTGCAAAAATGTCGATTGTGATCATAACATGTACACAAAATGTACCAATAAAACCAATTTTAAAAAAAAGAAGAGTAGGGATTTAGCTCAGTGGTACTGCACCTACCTTGCAAGTATAAGGGGCCAAGTATGATCCCCAATACCACACACACACAAAAAGAGTGAACAAGTCCAGTAGGGAGTGGTAGATAGTAATGGAACTCAGAGAAGGTGGGAATGAAATCAGATTGACCATTCATTTTTAAGTTTTGAAGCTCTGTGATGAGTCCCTGACAGTTTGCTACACAATTTGCTCTACTATGTGTTTGAAATATTCCACAATTGAAAGTCTCAATCAGCCAGCTGGTTGCCATCAGGTCACAAGTGGGTTGTCCTTTGACACTAATGGCCCATCCATAGCAATTTAGGTATAAATAGTACCTTACAGATTAAGTAACTGAGTTCTTTCTTTTTATATACATGTGCACACTGACATACCCAGAAAGAAGAAAATTATTTCTCCAAATGATCCAAATTGTATCTTGAATAGGGATCTAGAACTTAAAAACTTGAAAAATAAATTGAGAGCAGGGTAGGGGAAGCAAAAAAAAAAAAAATGATTCCCCCCCCCACTTTGCTCTGCTCTGTGGCTGAACTATGAATTAAGTTGACAGTAGGCAGATTAACAGGAGAAAAACTATACACAATTGTGTATGTATACATGGGAGTCCCATAAAACATAAGAGTTGAAGAAAGGCAGGCAGGAGTTTTGAGCTTTTAGGGAGTGGTAGAGATACAAGTTACCAGAAGGGTTAAGAAGAACTGCACACTGGATAAAAGTGGTCTTGTAATACAGATACAAATTCTCTTGGGTAACCAAGTTGTGTCAGAGGAGCCCTGGGAAGACCAGGTGAGTGTGTACCAGCCTCTGGGCTTCTTTCTGCTTGATTAGATTCCCAGGGAGGGAGGGAGCTCAGGGGTACTGAGTTCTTCTTAGAGGATCATCTTCACACAAATCAAAGAAGACCAGAGAAAGCCTCTGCCCATGCCCAGTCCACTAAACCTCAAATGCCCTCAGTCTGAACAACTCAGCACATCAAAGAGCATATGTTGTGATGTGCATTTCTGGAATTCCTTCAGAAATTTTAAATTAACAGCAAAATCAAGAAAAAGGTAGAGATCTGTCTTATACATTCCATAGATTTATCTTTTCATTGTCAATATCTCCCACCAGAATGATACATTTATTAGAACTGATGAACCCATATTGACCTATATTTATTACTCAGAGTCCAAGTGTACAATAGGCTTTATTCTCAGTGTTTTACATTCAGTGGGTGGGACAAATATATAATGACACACCTACCGCTGTAGTAATCTACAGAACATTCCCAATGCCCCCAAACTCCCCTGCACCCTATGAACTATGTGTGTATGACAGTAGGGAGTATGTGGAATATTTCTTTACATTCCTCTCAGTTCTGCTGTGAAACTAAAAACTCCTCTAAAACAATAAGCCTTTAAAAAACACCTGTTTTTTAAAAAAAATCCTGTCTTGCTGGGCGTGGTGGCTCACGCTTGTCATCCCAGCACTCGGGAGGCAGAGGCAGGAGAATTGCTGAGTTCTAGGCTTGCCTGGGCTACATAGTGAGCTCAGAGCCAGCTGAACAACAAAGCGAGACCCTGTCTCAAAAAAAAAAAAATCCTGTCTCACCTGTTCATCTGTCTTACCCCAACTTCTAGCAATCACTGAATTTGTTGCTGTTGCAATGATTTTGTTTTTTCCACAGTGTCATATACTTAGGACCATACAGTAGGTAGCTTCTGCATATTCAGTAATCTGAATGGAAGTTCTTCTATATCTTTTATGATTTGATAAGTAATTTAATTTTAGCTTGAAATATATGAAATTGTTTAGATGTATCACAGATTATTTATACATTTTGACAAATAATGGATACCATGGTTGCTTTCAAGTTTTGGGAATCATGAAGACAACTACTGTAAACATACAAGTACTCATGTATGTGTGTGTGTGGCATGCTTTACCTTCTTTCAATACCAAGGGGAGTGACTACTGAATTGTATGGTAAGAGTATGTTTATATGTAATTTTTTTTTTGAGTCAGGATCTTGCTTTGTAGTTCAAGCTGGCCCTGAGCTCACTATGTAGGCCAGACAAGCCTCGAATTCAGCAATCCTCCTGTCTCTGCCTCCCGAGTGCTGGGATTACAGGTTTGAGCCACATGCCTGGCACTTATGTAATTTTATAAGAAACCATTATGGTGCCTTTCAAACTGGATGTGCAAATTTTTTTTGGCATTTTGTTAAAGTTTTTTTTAAATTTTATTGGTACAGGGCCAGAGATTTAGCTCAGTGGTTCCAGTGCCTGCCTTGCAAGTGCAAGGCCCTGAGTTCGATCCTGGTAACCATATATAATGCTGGGCATGGTGACTCATGCCCACCAGCCATCAATACCACATACCACAGTGCCAGCGTGGTGGCTCACACCTGTAATCCCAGCACTCAGGAGGCAGAGGCAGGAGGATTGTTGAGTTCAAGGCTTGCCTGGGCTACATAGTGAGCTCAGGGCTCAGGGCCAGCCTGAACAACAAAGTGAGACCTGTCTCAAAAAATATATATATATTTATTGGTACATTATATATACACATCACAATTACACTCCACATTGAGAATTTGTACCAGTATATGGCACAATTTAATTCTTATTTTCCCCCCTCCTCTCCCCACCCTACTTCCTCCCCACCCCTATGTACACAAGCATTGTTTCCTTTTTCTAACATCAATTTTTTCCTTTCTTCATTATTTACCCCAAGCCCCATTACCCTTTGAATATTTACTATTTCACAATATCAACCATGCATTCTAGAACACATTTATAACTTCAGTTTCTCATATCAGAGAAAATATATGATATTTGCACATCTGTGACCTATTTCACTTATGAGTATTTCCTGAAGGTATGTTCATTTGAGTATAAATGATTCAATCTCATCATTCTTTACGGCAGAGTAATACTCCTTTTTATAAAAACCACATGTTCTTTATCCACTCTAGAATTGATGGGCATTTGGGTTGTTTCTAAGATTTAGCTATCACAAACTGAGCTGCTATAAACATGGGTGCACATACATCACTGTGGTAGGAATCGTGTAATTCTTTTGTGTATATCCCCAGCAAGGGAATAGCAGGGTCAAATGGAACCTCTAATCCTAGATTTTTTTAGGAATCTCCACACTGATCCTGGATGTGCAATTTTGAGTTCTCAGGAGCAATGCATGAGAGTTCCAGTGGTTCCACATCCTCACTGCCACGTGATGTTGTTAGTGCTCTGGATTTGGGCCCACACCAATATGTGTGCAGTGATGTCTCACTGTTTTGCCTTTTGCAGATGGGATATAAGGAGAGGCATCTTTCCTTAGGGTTATCTGCCAATTGTGTAATTCCCTTGGTCAGATGTCTGGTTATAGCCCATTGTTTTGATTGGGCTGTTTTCTTATTGTTGAGTCTCTTATAGAGTATCTTATATTTTGGATAATTGTCCTTGTCAATGTCTTTAGCAATCATTTCTCCTACTTTTTTTATCCTTCATCCTCTTGATAGTATCTTTCAAAAAACAAAAATTTTAAAACTTTACAGTTAAATTAAAATTATCAGTTCTTTCCTTCATGGAGCCTCTTTGGTGATACATCTAGAAAAGTCATTGGCAAACTGAAGCTCATGTATATTGCTTTGTTCCTCTGCCAAAAGTCAGTTGGTAGAGCACTTACTGATATATACAAACCCCTGAGTTCAGCCTCTAGCACTGCAGAAAATTAGCTGTATTTTGGGGTCTATTTCTGAGTGGTCTGCTCTGTTCTCTTATATTTATTCTTTATTCCTACTGTAAGGTCTTGATTACTACAACATTTACATGTCTCAAAGTTGGGTAGTGTCTGGGGCTGGAGATTTAGCTCAGTGGTTCTGGCACCTGCCTCGCAAGCACAAGGTCCTGAGTTTGATCCTGGTAACCACATACAAATGACCAGCAATCAATACCACATACCACAATGCCGGGTGTGGAGGCTCACACCTGTCATCCCAGCACTCGGGAGGCAGAGACAGGAGGATTGCTGAGTTTGAGACTTGCCTGGGCTCCAGAGTGAGCTCAGGGCCAGCCTGAACTCCAAAGCGAGACCCTGTCTCAAAAAAAAAAAAAAAGTTGGGTATTGTCAATGCACCTTATGTAGTCCACTATCATTCTCCTTCAGCATTCAGTTGGCTGTTCTGGGAATTTTGTGTCTCCACATAGACTTTAGATTCAGTTGTCCATATCCATGATTTAACTTGCTAGGATTTTGATTGGGATTCCTTTGACTCCAGAAATCAGGTTGAAAGGAACTGTGTTTCGACAATATTCAGTCTTCTTGTCCATAAACCTGGAATATCTGTTGATTTAGCTCATTGGTTCCTTTCATCAGAGCTTTGTATGTTTTCTCACTTAGATCTTGTATTTTTTCTTTCAAAACACTGACTGTGGTCCTCTTTTCATTGATCTAAACTACAAACAGAACAAAAGCTCTAGAAATCTCCACACTATGTGACTTGTGCTCACAGATGTGAACTCAGAAGAGGGAAAAACATCATCCTCAAAGCCGAGCCTCCCAGCCTCACTCCTCCTGACTCACTTTGGATCTACAAGTGACAGCAACTTGGTGGCACTCCAAATAACTTTTTCTATGATATTAATATCATTAAAATAGTGCATCCCAATTATAAATCAACGTGATCTGAAAATCAAGTTGAAAAGGTGTGTGTTAGACAGGGAGGGAGAGGAATCCAGGGAAGATGATCTCACATATGGCCCTGGGCACAGTTATTATGAGCTCAGCTTTGGACGTTTAAATACTTCAGAAGAAGCTTGTTAGTAATAATGAATTAGGTTGCTAGATTAACTGATAAAATAAGATAACAAGTATATAATATTTAATAATCTTTCTATTTGTATCAGGCATTCCCATAGCAGTTGCAACATCATCTTGAATCTTTGCAGAATTTGCTAATAAAGCAATTGACAGATCTTGCAGAGGTTATGGACCAGCTCAGGACTTGGGAAGGCAAACAGGAATGGAGAGACTGAGGGAAAAAAAAGGATTACAGTTTAGAGGACAATTAAATTTGAGTTGCTTACCATTTTCTCCCTGCTGGTATCCCCCACCTTGAGCTTCAGTGTGGTCTCATACTGGGGAGCGGGTACTGGCAGGAACAGAAAACTCCTAAAACCCAGAGGACATAGAAGTCTCCCTCTTTCTCCCTCTCATCACTCCATTTTCTCATAGCAGCTACATTTTTCTCCCATTGCAGCAATGTTAGAGGCTCTTATTCAACAGGGCCCAAAACCGCTTCCCTGGGGAAGGGAATCTTCTTCTCTAGTCTAAAGCTTCAGCACTGGCCAGAGGATCAAAACAGAAAGCCGGAAAACCAGAAATCATTGGGAAATTACAAAGAGAAACATCCTCAGGAAACTGACCCTTGGGCCAGGGATTTAGTCATTGTTTCTGGCATCTTCCTGTCAAGCACAAGGTCCTGAGTTCAATCCCTGGTACCACATACCACAGTATCAGGCATGGGGGTTCATGCTTGTAATCCCGGCACTCTAGAGGCAGAAGCAGAAGGATTGGTGTCAGTTCGAGGCTAGCCTGGGCTACCTAGTGAGCTCAGGGCCAGCCTGAACTTCAAAGCAAGACCCTGTCTCAAAAAAACTTAAAAAAAAAAAAAAGGAAACTGACTCTATAAAGTTGTAGGTGGGGTACTGGGTCCAGCCCCTAGGTGCACATGTGTAGAGCAGACCCCAATAGGCCTTCCAAAACTGTCAAGTGCAAGGTCCAGCACAAGACATTTGAACTATGACAATTTTAGAAACAAGATACACAGAGAATCAGAGACCCAAGAGAAGTCTGTCACGGCCCTTGTATGTATGCCTCAGAAGCAACTCCAGCTAACTTACACAGAAGAAGGCTGGTTTTGAAGACGTTTTGAAGACTACTGAAGAATCGACAGAAGGGCAATGAGCTAGGACTGGAAGATGGCACTGCAGAAATGGTACAGCTAGGACCCCTCAGTGGTCTTGCCAGCACTCGGTACTCAGATCCACCAGACCACACCAGGGATGCATGTTGGGGAAAGCAATGGGGTATGCACCACTTCCATGCAGATTCCCAGGGCAGTGGGGGCAACAGTTGTAAACTGTAGGGGCTCAATTGATAGCTGCAAAAAATAAACAAAATACTCTAATCCTTCCGGCAGAGGAAAACGCTGGGTTGTAGAAGACATTTATCCCATTCCTGTGTTCACACGATTCCACCAGGACTCAAAACTTGTGCTCCTAACTACCACAGGATGCCTGGAAATGTCTCTGGCCTCAATAGAGCTTTGGGGAAACCATAATGTCTGGAAACAAAGAAGAGAAGTAATTTGAAGCAGAGAGTCCAACTCCTGTCTGGCTCTGCAATCCAAAAGAAGGCTAACCCAGCTGGGTTTTTCTTCCCCCTAACAGCTTGACTTGGTTTTGTCTTTGAAATATAAACACTGAATCTTTATAAAGTTTCTGCTGCCTCCAATATATTCGCTAGAGAAGTAGTATTCCCGATTTTTTTTTTTTTCTTTTTTGGAGACAGGGTCTCGCTTTGTAGTTCAGGCTGGCCCTGAGCTCACTATGGTGCCCAGGCAAGCCGCCGCGAACTCAGCAATCCTCCTGTCTCTGCCTCCCGAGTGCTGGGATTAGTATTCCCGATTTTTAAATCACGTACCATCATGAATCCTGATAGCTGTACACATATTTGTAAATTATATACACTACAATACTTACATACATTATGTGCATGCTAAGTAACATCTAAAAGTGAAAAAAGATAAAATATCTTAATAACATGTATTAAAGCAGTATCAAGTCACTGTTTATTGCATTAAGGAATTCATAAGTTGTTGATTATGCTTCAAATATCTGGACCTAAACCCAGCTTATTTTTTTATACTTCATCTTAGTGGCTGCTAAAATTAGAGGAAAAGTTCACAGAGATATGTAAACCCAAACGAAAGAAGTTCACCACTAGCTATGTTTATTCAACTACAGTTCACAGTTTTAACAACCTTAACTGCCGATCACACACCGAAGATTTTTGGCCTATGACTACAGAGGAGAGAATGTAGCTAGTATCTTTCCATTTTTACTCCTATTGGGCAAACAATTAGAGAATGTTAGATTTTTTTTTTTTTTGGTATTTTAACACACAGCTTCAAAGTTCACTGACTCTCAGCTGAAGCAGGTTGTTGTTTTGTGGGGGGGGGTGATAAGTTTTCCCTATGTAGTTCATGCTGACCTTGAACTTGCTGTGTAGCTCAGGCTGGTGGCGGATTCACAGCAATCCTCCTGCCTCAGCTACCCAAGGGCTGGGATTATAGGAGCACCCCACCATAACCAGCACAGCTAGAATATTTAAATAGGCTAGAAAGCTATGATTCTTGCAAATTGTTTTGTAAGAGGGAGAATTTTAAGTCCTGGCCTGATACTGTTTGCAACAAGGAAATCTTCAAGTGATGAAAATGGTTTCACAGTTGTTACTTTGCAAGTTTCTGTCTCAATAACACATATTTCTCTTAAAAACTGGCTCCTGTCGAGCTGGAGGGTTAGCTCAGTGGTTCCGGTGCCTGCCTCGCAAGCGCAGGGTCCTGGGTTGGATCCCCGGTGCCACATACAATGCTGGGCGTGGTGACTCACGCCCACCAGCCATCAATACCACATACCACAGTGCGGGGCATGGTGGCTCATGCCTGTAATCCCAGCACTAGGGAGGCAGAGACAGGAGGATTGCTGAGTTCGAGGCTTGCCTGGACTACATAGAGAGCTCAGAGCCAGCCTGAACTACAAAGCGAGACCATCTCAAAAAAAAAAAAAAAAAAACTGGCTCCTGTCTCACTCACAGTTAAGCTTCACCTCCACCTTAAAAGAACAGATGAAAAATACTTTTTAAAAAATATTCGAAAAAGCATATTATAGATACCTGTAAGGCATCACAGAAACCACCAGCAAGCTGGGTCCATCTTTCTTTCGTCCAAGAAAACTCATACCTCATCTGCCCCTTTCAATGGTATTTTGCTTCCCACTTTGGAGGACCAGGTAGTTTTCCTATTGAAAATTGCCCTACTTCTTCCCCTGAGAACTGTCCGTTCCTTTTAGATGCCTACTTTTGTTTTTGTGGTTGTTGTTGTTGTTGTTTTGAGACAGGGTCTCGCTTTGTAGTTCAGGATGGCCCTGAGCTCACTATGGAGCCCAGGCAAGCCTGGAACTCAGCAATTCTCCTGTCTCTGCCTCCCGAGTGCTGGGATGACAGGCCTGAGCCACCCACCACGCCCGGCACTGTGGTATATGGTGTTGATTGTTGGTGGGCGTGAGTCTCCACGCCCAGCATTGTATGTGGTTTCCGGGGATCGAACTCAAGACCTTGCGCTTGCGAGGCCGGCGCCGGAACCACTGAGCTAACCCTCCGGCCCTAGTTGCTTGCTTTTAAACTGGGTCTTTAAATTTGAGGGGTCTGGTTTTTATAAGTTGCTACTCATGTAAGTCTTTGTTTTCTTTTGACTGTTTATTCATTTCTAATTCTTTTCCACGTATAATAAAACCATTTAAGGCCATAAATAAATAAAATCCCTCCCCCCAAAAAAGAAGTTTCTAAACCAGCTTGAAGGCATTAGGGAGTTGCGGTGGGGTGAGGGATCTTAGATCAGGAACCAGGATGGCAGAGAAACCCAGGACAGCTGGAGCTGCTCTTCCCGTCTCGGCTAAGGCCAGGGTACAAACAATGGCTGAAGAAGCCACAGAAAGTGGGCTCTGAAGCCGGCCCGCCGGGGGAGGAAAGTCACACACAGAAGGTTAAATACCACACGAGAAACCCCAAGTACACATCACTGAGAGAGCCAAATAAAAGGCAGCTGATAGGAAAGAGGGGGAAAGACTTTGTGAAGACAGGAAAGAGACCTGGAGAAAGGGGAGGTAAGAGGCGACAGAGCCGAGGTGGAGGGGAAGCAAAAGATGAAGAGGCAACAGTGTATGCACCAGCGCCACCGGCGGTAATTATTATTATGGATCCCAAATATATACTAATGAAAACCAATTGGATTAAAAAAGACAAAAATAAAACGAGTAACAATGGCAGAAGGCTGAACGAGTGTCGGACAAACTCACTGGATGAAAATCAGAGGAGGGGCCTTGACAAATCTACCAGGAACTAAAATTAAACTCTAGAAATAAAGTGAATTAGAAAGCAGGCACTGCTGAGAGCACTTAGGCCAGGACTCAGAGATTTCAACTTCCATTTGTACAAGAATAATCTGCAATGGCTCTCAGTCCTCAGTACCTGCTAAAGCAACAGTAGCTTTGCTTGCAAGAAGACAGCAGAGGGGTGGGAGATTTAGCTCAGGGGTTCTGGCACCTGCCTAGCAAGCTCAAAGTCCCTGATTCAGTCCCAGCAACCACATACAACAGATGTAGTGACTCATGCCCACCAGCAATCAGTACCACATACCACAGTGCTGGGCGAGGTAGCTCATACCTGTAATCCCACCACTCAGGAGGCAGAGGCAGGAGGATTGCTGAGTTTGAGGCTTGCCTGGGCCACATAGTGAGCTCAGGGCCAGCCTGAACTACAAAGTGACACCCTGTCTCAAAAACCAAAAGAAGAAGAAGAAGAAGACATCAGACTCTAGAGCTTGGGAGTTTGGGGATATGTCTGCACTGTGAAGGTTTTAGAAACAAATTATGAAGCATATAAGAGGACAAGATGAAATTAAAAATCAAGAGAAAAATATATAACACAGCACAGGTATGAAAAACACAGGTACAACTGTGTGAGGAATGTGGATAATGAAGTTATTAGGTATAAACTTAAAATACGTATGACTAATACCAGGTGCAATTGAAAAATATTGTGAATGTTTAAAATTTAAAAACATTGTTATAACAACCCACTGACTTTGGTCCTCCCCAAACACGCCTCACTCTGAACAAACTTATCCCATCTTCTCACCGCTTTCTGAACCAGGGGTGGAAACGCTCTTCTCTGAGTGTCTCGTCCCTGCTGCGGCTGCCTCAGTGCCCTGAGAGGCTCTGGACAGAAGCAGACCTGTGCTCTGGTCCCAGTAACACTTTATTTGCAGAACTAAGCCAAGGGCCATTTCCACACCTGGGCCACCATGGGCCCCTGGTTTTAATGGATAGCACACTCTTCACGCCATCTAATCTCTCGTTCTCCTATCTCCATGTTATAGGTAACGAGGTCCACGTCTTTTGGCCATACCTATCTCCTAACATCAGCGGTAACACGTGTCACTATGCTAATTTCAAACTACCATTTCAGACATTTTAACACAGCAAGTGTCTCTCAGGGATAAGTTTTACTAAATCTGCTAATAGTAAACAAGAGTCTTCTAAGCATTTATTATTATTAGTTTTAAAGCAACTGTATGTGGTACAGAATTGTTACAGTATATAAATCGAAAGATTGCTTAAAAAATCTTTCATCTTCACATTTTAATAATATTAAATAACAAGGCAGGGATGGTGTCATTATTGAAAATAAGGGATGAAAATTCACTTATGAAGTATTTTGCTGAGTCTTCAATTCTTTGAGCTGCATATGGGGCATCACTGTTTGAATCTCACTTGGTTGTGAAGAAGCCGTACAGTCCTCCCATGTCCTGATGTGAACATGCGTTAGTATGAAGTTTGTGGGGAAGGAGATAAGGATGTCAGCATGAACCTATAAACAGATATGCAGATGGGCAGCCAGGTAAATACACACACATGTGATGACAGGCAGACAGACAGACACATGTGTGGACTCATGTAAGTACGTGTACGTATGGTCCTGTGTCTGTTAGTGGCACTTTGCTCACAGGGACGCACCTGAGTGCCCAGATCTTGATTTCTGAGTTCCGCCCTCCACGGGTGCTCATGGAGAAACACGAGGTTCAGGACCAGGGAGGGAATATTTGAAATGAACCGGGAACATCTGTGGTTTCAGAAAGTAAAGACATGTAACAGAAGCTGTTGGGGGGGGCATCAAGTCTGGCACAAGAGAATGACAAATAAATAATGACAGTAAGTTATGATCTTTTGAAAAACTGTGAGTCCAAACATATAATGAAATGAACAATAAATTAATGTCAAAAGGGGAAAGCTTTACCTTACAGTAGAGTGAAAGCAAGATGTAGAAATGGACATTGAGTGAGTTGGGAAGGTTGGGGGGTCTTTGATGAAGGACTGAATAAAAACACTGCAACAATAACGCAAAGACAGTCTTGAGGAAGCCAAACTGTTTCTACCAACTGAAAAGGGCATTCTGAATACTGGTAAAGACAACATCTTTAATGATTGAAACATCAAATATATTCTTTGTGACCATGAGTTTATGCATGTTCATAGCCCTTCCAATTTCATTGGCTACTTTCTTTTTGGTACCCGAGACTCTTGCACTGAGTGCTTTACAGTCCTTTGTTTTATTTTAAAACAGGATCTTGCCAAGTTGCCCGAGCTGGGCTGGAATTTGCAATGCTCCTGCTTCAGCCTCCCAGAGTGCAGGGATTGCAAGCATTGTACCATGACTGTGGCCTGATTTTCTTATATGACCTAAAACTCGGGGTAACTCAGTACTTCCAAGGGAATTTTTCTTTTATTATAGACAGCTAAGTGAGGCCCCTGTTGCCCCAATATTTCTGGGCCAGGCCCTTAAAGGAGTCAGTGCAGAAAATGAAAATACATTACAACCATTATACTCTAGCTGGGATCACCTGGTCCCATAAAGCCTAGCTAAACATCAGTCACCAGGTGGGTGAACAAGACCCTGATCCATCTCTTCCTAAGAAGTCCTTGATCTTTCCATGTTTACTTGCTGCATAACTTGCTTCCCCATTGGGTCAATATTACCTAAGTAGCTATACTTGTAATCCTATGGGTTGATCATAATTTTAACCCACATCGTACCCACCTCGTGCTTTGCTCTATAAAACTTCCTTTGAGAAGTAGGGTGTGGCCACCTACTTTTGGGTCCCCTCCTGTCTCTCAGGAGCTGACTCTCTTTCAATTAATATTTTCCAGTCTTGACCTGTACATACAGTCTTCATGAATCTAAAATAATTTGCTATTTTGATTCTTCAGAGAGAACTAATAAAAATCATAAAAGGTAAAAAACCAACCAACCAACCAACAAAACAGCCACAGCTCCAGCCGCAGCCTCCGCAGCAGCAGCCCCACCTGGAGCCCCTGTCTCTCGGCAGCCTTCTCCCAGGGAGCCCCTTGCCCCACGTGGGCGCCGCCCTCACAGTCCCCACCCACCCCACATCAGCATCAAGTCAGAACCGGCGGCGTTCCCAAGCCCAGAGCGCAGCCCCGTGCCTCCGCCTCCAGCCACGGTGCTCCCAGGCGGCGGCCCACCCCGAGCCTGGTCGTGCTCTCAGCAGCCCTGCAGGAGGAGCCTATGAGACGGGTGACGACCCGGATGACGGGGGTGGGGTGGGGGTGGGGGGGGAGGCTTCGGGCCCACGCGGGGCCTGCTGCGCCCGGCCCAGGAAGCCGAGGCTGAGGGCTCCGCTGTGAAGAGGATGCAGCTGGACACCTGGACATTAAAGTGACGTTCCCATCCCCCAGCCTCCCTGAAGAGTTGACGATCTCACAGCCCAACCCTGCCCTGGGCTCTCCCGCTCGACCCCACTTCCTCTCTTGTGCTCCGTGTCCTGTTGATGGTTACATTTGTATATAATTATTATAATATTATTATTTTTTTAAAAAGAAATTGAAAAATAAATTTCAAGCAACACTCACTTTGCATAATGGTCACCCACCAGATAGGGAGTTACACTGGCTCCTCTGACGTCACCTTTGCTGAAGCCCCCAGGCATTCTGTACACTATGTAGAGCCCTGGAATTTTCCATAAGGGAACATTTTTAAACACTGGCATGTGGTTTTGGTTAAACACAAGGCCAGCACATACGAAGCCCCCAAGGTACGGACCAGGCAGAGGACACACGGGGGCAGGGGGTCAGCTAGGCTTCTCGTGCCAAGCTGTTTGCTTTGCTGAGCAGTGGGCAGCAGGAAGAAGCGACACGTCTTTCTAATTGGTCCACCGAGAGTGGTCACCACAGGAGGCTTTTGTTTTTTTTAGAACGTTTGCATTAGGTGACTTGCAGGAGTGACATACAAAAGTCCCTCTCTGAGGACTACCTCCTTCTGGCATGGGCAGCTGCTCTGGGGCCGCAGAGTGGAGGAGACGCCGGGGGCACCGGCACCGGGCAAAAGCCAGAGAGGAATCATAGTGCCAGACAGCCCCTCTATAAGCAGCACCGCCGCACAGAAAGCAGAAGACCCGTCAGCCTGAAGTGCGGCCACTAGGAGGCGCCCCAGATTCACTGTCCTCCTGGGGGAGGGGGGAAAAGGCCATCAGGTTCCGTGTCTGCTAATGTCGTACAAGCGGCCACCGATGGATTCTAGCCAGCAGTGTGAACCTGGGCATTCCCAGCCCAAATCCACGTCACTGGGCAAATACACATTAGGAACCTGGTTTCCAATCGGTGTATTGCAAAGTGGAGTTTGGGTTTGCCTTGGATCACTGTTAGGTCAGAATGGCAAAAATGCCAAAAACCCCAGCTGAATCTCCATTGCTCGGGCGCTGGCGTCGCAGGGGGGCAGCTGTGGAAGAGCCCCTGACTTAGCCCGACGCAGCCCCAGCTGGCCTAGCGTTCCCACGCCGCCTGCGCGAGCGGAGAGAAGGAAACGCTGTTCTAGACCGGCTGCCTGGGGAGCCTGACTTCTGGGTTTCCTCCCTGGTGACTTCCCGGCTTGGCCTCTGGAAGGAGCAGCTCTGGTTTTGTCCCAGCGGAGGCCAAATGTCAGAACAGAGAAGAGGGCTGCTAGCAACAAAGGGGCCCCGATGAGACAGCAGGGGAAAGGCCGGGCCTAAGATCCTACACAGATCACTGCACTGCAGTGGAAAGAGGAGAAGGAAGGGTTTGTGTTCTGTTCTAAAGCTGACTTATTTGCCCAGGAAGCTGCTCAGCTCAAAGCCTCTGCAAACCTTCCCAGATTCTCCCTCCACCCAGCAGCCCCTCACTGTCGGCCGGAAGTGAGTGAGTGACAGGTCAGAGTGGTGCATCCCCTGGTGTCACCTAGCAACGCCATGTTCCTAAACAGACACAATCATCTCTTCTCCAAAAATGGCTAAAACTTCTTTTAAAGACATCAGGAAAAATGCTTAGGTCTTGCACAGCGAGTATGAAATATCCCCTTGTCCCAGACCTCCTATTCCCAGCCTTCCCTTCCTCTTCTCTGCTTGACCTCCCAGCGTGTTTATTGTTTATGCTTTGCCGTTTTTCCCCAATGCACATTCTCTTCCATGGGGTCACATAACAGCTGTTCATGTAAAAATCTCTCAGTAGTTTTGGAAAGTTCATTCGGCTCAAAAACAACTTAAAAGCCAAAAACATTCCTACTTAATCTTCATCCTGTGTGCTTCGGAAGAAATCAAATTAAAAGTCGTGGACTATTAAGGCTGAGGAAGAACCACCCTGGAAGATGGATCCTTGTGTTAAAAATATAAGTACACGACAACAAAGAGTGCCGTTAGGTAGACCAATACCCAGCAAACCTTCATTCATAAAATCCAACATATATTTTGGGCCATCTAGTATATTTCAGATGCTGAGCTAGGTAATGGTGTGCTGGAGAGAGATTTGAAAAAGCCCAATGAGAAATGCTGGGAAATTCTCACCGTAGATAGTCTAAACCACACTCAGGACAAGCTCCACTCTTCTAATTACACACATCACTGTTTCAGAGGGAGAGTCGTGAAACAATCTTCATACAAAAATGCAGAGGACTCTGAAAAATTTATCTTAAAACAGAACTGGGTCTTATGGTCTCGGGTGAACAAGGAGGTACATCCCCGTCCCACTGTCGAGGTCAAGCAAGCAGCTGAGTCTTACTGGAACACAGTGAATTTGAAGGTGTCGTGCAGGTACCCATGTAAGTCAGATGGGCGGAAACAGAGGTGCAAAACTAGATAATGGATGAGGGTTAAGCGAGGCAAGGAACAAGGGCAGACAAGCTGCTGGGGATCAACCAGAGCACAAAACAGTCCCCATCTGTAGCTGTTGGGACGCAGGAGGAAGCATGAGACAGGAGCTATCGCTGTTTGCGAGGGCTGAGCCCAGCAGAGGGTGATGCCTGACACAAGATGAACAGGTGAAGAGAGGACAAGAGAAGGCAAAGACTGACCTCATGCCAGCCTGCCTGGCCATGGCCACAGGACGTGCCCAACAGGGGCCACAGGGCCTGAGAGCTGGGGAATGTGGTGCATGCAGAACAGGAAGGCCAGGGCTGGGAGTGGATCTGGAGGCGAAAAGGGAAAATAGCCAATGTCACAGCCAGGGGAGATGTTAAGAAGGGCTTTCGGTTATGTAAGTCTGAAGGTCGAGGGAGAGGTCAAAGTTGGAGCTAGACATTTGGGAGCTCTTGCATTCATAGATGGTAATTGAAGCCATGTTTCCAGATGAAATCACTCAGAGGAGATGAAAGAGTTGAGGCCCAGTCCATGGGGTGGAAGCCAGCAGTTGAGCAGAGGCAAAGCAGCTAGTAAAGAAGTCCGAGAAGGAGCAGCCAGTGAGACTTTGAGTCCTGGAAGCACAGCATCCCTAGAGACAGAAGATTTCAAGGAAGAAGGAGAGTTGGTCCCTTGTCCTGATGAGTAGGGGTGTCTTGCACGTGGAGATGTAAGACTAAGTCATCCCATGCACAAATGTAACCATGCACTTGCACAAACCAGGAGGTATGGGTACCACAAAAGATAGCTGTGATCCCTTGCTAAAGACTCTGGTAAGATCATTTTGCCTCACTCTTTTTTTTTTTTTTTTTTTTTTTTTTGAGACAGGGTCTCGCTTTGTAGTTCAGGCTGGCCCTGAGCTCACTATGTAGCCCAGGCAAGCCTCGAACTCACAGCAATCCTCCTGCTTCTGCCTCCCACGTGCTAGAATTACAGGCCTGAGCCACCACGCCTGGCACTGTGGTAGGTGGTACTGATTGCTGGTGGGTAGGAGTCACCGCACTCAGTACTATTGTATGTGGTTACTGGGGATCAAACTCAGGACCTTGCACATGCTAGGCAGGCGCCGGAACCACTGAGCTAAATCTCCAGCCCAAGCCCATGATTTTTAGATAGTTACTTGACTGATTCCACAGCTAGGTGAGTTTTGTTGCTTCAGAGCTCAGAGAGCATGAGAGGCCTCTTGTCCTTACAGGGTCTCCAGGTGGACAGGCCAACACTCTGAGCCAGTGCAGGGCAAGTGCATGTCTCACTTCCTCTCTCAGTCCTCACTTCCTTCCGGTTCTGATTGATCTTCAAGCCAGCTATCACATAGTTCTACTACTCTCGGGATGCTTCTTGCCATGGAGAAAAACAGGTCCTAGGGTACCTGTGGCTCCAGGAGAACCGAAGGAAGAGGAAAATGTTTATTCCTTTAAAAATAGCTTTTGCACTCCTGACCTGCTAGGTGCTGGGGAACCAAGAGATGAAGGTCCTTGGTATCCCAGGATCATAGCTGATGGTTTCTGAGCCAGTCGTCCAATGCATCAAATGCATCCACAGAGCTGCTAAAAGGCATGGTTGTTAGTCCAGGAAAGCTTTCCTGGGAAGGAGTGGGTTAGGAGGGCAGCTGCGAGGCAGGATTGCATGAGCAGAGTCCGGGTGTTGGGAGGGAGGACGGAGAGAGAGGTGGAAAGGCCAGAGCAGCGGAAGCCCAAGGACCAGAGGGCTGTGGAGTAGACACAGCAGCAGCCAGGGACTGGTCCTCTCTCCTGGTGCCAGTGAGAAGCCACAGAAGGGACTGGAGCCGATGTGGATTGAGAGCCAAGGGCAGCAGGAGTTAGGTGGTACCCTCTGGTATACATGATCAGATTAATAGAAAAACCAAGCCATGTGGGAGGCGACAATGCTAGGTGTGCTGGGAAGTGGGGTACAGGACAGGGCGGGTCCCAGAGGGCCTGGGTTTCTACCTGGCAGATTTGTCAGGTGGGGATGGTGATGATAATCATGAAGAAGAACGTCTGTGTTTCAGGCTGTCCCTCAGCAGAGCCCATAGTTAGGTCCTTTGTCCTTCATGGGCACCATTAGTACAAAAATAATCACCCGTTTTATTAAGAAGAGAGGAACTGGAAGAGTAGGCCACTTCACTCCTCCTTTGGGGCAGGACTTGGATCAAGTGTGTGAACATCTTCAATGCTAGTTCCATGCAGTATTTCATTCAGTCACTTCTACCGACCTTCATTTAAACACCAGTACAGTCACAGTCTTGGTCCCATTGTAACGTGTATTTCTGGGCACATCGTCAGAAACCTGCAGCTGCTCCACTCATTATGAAATCTTAGCCTCTCTGAGGTTGGCGCAGCCTAGCTCAGTCAGGACAAACCACGTACTCTGCCGAGCCCAGAGAACGGCCACAGGGAGAGCAGAGATGACGGCCAGACAGTGTAGGCGCACAGCCCACGAAATAGTCTCCCTCCCTGATAGTTTCAATATTCATTTTCGAGAGTGTTTTAAAAATGTATGGCAAATTAAGGACTCCCCTCTGGCCCCTCAGGGCGCCCTCGCTGCGCCACCGTGACAGTGACATCCCAGCTCTGGGCAGGGGCCCCAGGACTCTGTAAACGGCCCACGGCTCCATGCAGCAGGCATGGGAGTGGCACATGGCAGGCCTAGTTCAGTCTTCAGCGCTACAAAACCAAATGGCACTAGGGGCCAGAGATTTAGCTCAGTGGTTCCGGTGCCTGCCTCGCAAGTGCAAGGTCCTGAGTTCAATCCCTGGTAACCACATACAATGCTGGGCATGGCGACTCACACCCACCAACCATCAAAACCACATACCACAGTGCCAGGCTTGTTGGCTCACGCCCGTAATCCCAGCACTTGGGAGGCAGAGGCAGGGAGGCAGAGGCAGGAGGATTGCTGAGTTCGAGGCTTGCCTGGGCTACATAGTGAGCTCAGGGCCAGCCTGAACTACAAAGCGAGACCCTGTCTCAAACAAAAACAAACAAAACAACAACAACAAAACAACCAACTGAAAAAAAGAAAAAGTTAGCGGCACAAAGGAGAGATGCCCTGCACAGGACTTGCCTCAGCTCAGCCTCCTCCCATGAGGTCGGGGCTCCCTCGGCCTCTGCTGTGTGCTCCCTGAAAGTCCCTGAGTCTTCTCAGCGTGAGGCTTTGTGCTGGGCTCAGGTGCAGCACAGATGTGGACAGGACACGCTCCCTTTCCTCGGGGGCTGAGAGTCCAGTTGGGCACTGAGACTGGGGAGCAGATACCACCACAGGAAGACCGGTGCTCACTGGCTGGCAGACAAATCCTACAGGCCCTGAGAGACACTGCTGGGCAACGAAGGACACATGACTCAGTGATGCTTGGAACGCGCCTGTACTCGGACGGGCAGCCGAGAGGGCTCCAGGCGGAGGGAGGAGTGTGCAGAGCACATGGGACACAGAACTGCACGCGGGATTGAACAGTCAGGCGACGGCAGCACCGGAGAGACCGGACGACAATTCTAGCGTACACCAAAGAGTGAAAGTGAGCGCACATCTGTAACCGCAGCACTCTGGGAGGCTGAGGCAGGAGGATTACAAATTTGAGTCCCAGCCTGGACAACTTGATTTAACAAGATTCTGTCTCCAAGTGTTTTTTAAGAAGGGCCGGGATATAGCTCAATACATAGGCCCTAGGCTCGATCCCCCAGTACCATGAAACAGAGGAAACCAGGAAAGAAGTAACCCACAGCAATGGGTTCCATGTATGCTCAAGGCCTCTGTGCACAGGATGAACTCATTTTGCTGCCATCATGCTCAGAGACAAGTAACTTCAAAACCCCAGAGGTCTGCAACAGCAAAGGTTTTTGTGCATGTCCCAAGTCAGCAATGAATCTGAGGTTTGCCAGCTGCTCTGCGGCTCCAAGGGGGTCCGGGTGCCAGGTGGACAAGTGCCCGCCCCATGTGGGCCCAGCTTGGAATCCAGGCCGGAGGGGCAGTGCCTCTCTGAGGTCTCCAGGAAGCGCCCTGTGACACAGCTGCTTCGAAGTCCCAGCCACTGCCATGTTCAAAGGCTCACACCGGCCAGGTGGGGAAGTGACACAAGAGGAAAAGGAAGGTGGGACAAGGACCGGACGTAAATTCCTCTTTGAGAAGAGCGAACAGAAGATCAGAAGTGGAAACGACAACACAGTGTACTGCACATGGCTGGGGGAAGGAGGAGGAAGCTGTTGTTCCGCTCAGAAAGAGAAGTGGCAGCTCTTCAGTACTCATGGGACAAAAAAATCACCTCGGAAACACAGTAGCTTAAAGCAACAACAACCACCATTTTATCATTGCTTGTGGTTCCTGTGGGTCTGGAATTCAGGAAGGGCTCAGCGGGGCTTGAGACGCGACAATTATAAGGGGTGACTGAAAACATGATGGATGTGTAAATTTTAAAATGTATTAACAGTAAAAGACGCATTGCTGTTAACCCCCTCTAAGTGACATATGCCCCTCTCTTCAAAGACACTTATCCCACCATCTTTGCCATTTTCTGAAGCAGGTCTGGAAGTCTTCTCTCGTGAGTCTCTTGACTTGTGCCCCGTGGCTGCCTCAGTGATGTGAATCAATGCAAACGTGTTTACCTTTCATGGCCATTTTGATTTTAGGGAGGAGCCACGAGTCACCGGGCACCAGACTGACTAAATAAAGTGGATGAAGACATTCCATAAGGTCTCTGTTTGACACAAATTGCCAGAAACAGTTGACCAATATGGGATGATCATAAAACACAATGAATATTTAAATTAAAAATTTATTATAGTAAAAGACATGGTGCCAAAAATCTTCCTCAAAATACTCAAGATACTTGTTCTCACTCCGAAAACACTTATCCCATTGTTCTTGGCAATATGTCTTTTACTGTAAGAAGTGTTTTAGAAAAATGTAAACATCCACCAAATGCTTCAACTGCTTTCTGTAAACTTGTACTGACCTTGCAGTGGGGTCGAGGCTCGTGCAGCATCAGGAGTTTCCTCCGGGGCAGCCTCGGGGTCTCTCCGTGTCAGCTGACTGAATGCTCTTAATAACACAGTGGCCCCCGGGGATGCAAACTACTTCTGGGATGGCGGAAGGCCTCAAAGACACCAGGTGGAAATCGCCCCCATTTGTATGGTGTAGCCTCCAGGATATCAGTGTGTCCCTTCTGTGGTGTTCCGGAAGAGACACACTTTTTCCAAAAAAGCCCAGCTTGCAAATGTCTCAGGCTTTGCAGGGTCTATGGACTCTCACAGCCTCCGACAGCTACTCAGCTGTGCTATGAAAGCACAAAAGAGCAGCCATGAGTCAACGAAAGAGAGTACACTGTGCTCCGACGACTTACAGGCGATGGAACTCAAACTTCCCCTCCTTTTCACATTGTGAGTCTTTTCATTTCTTTTCCAACCACTTAACTATAAAAGCCATTCTTAGCTCACAGGCTGAGAACAAGTTACAGGCTCGACTCAGTCCACAGGCTGCTCTTTTAACCTCTGTCATGGAAGCGGAGGAAGCTTGGAGTATCCGTGGATGACTGGAGACACCTGGGCCAGAACTGTTGTGGGATCACCTGCATTTGGTTGGAGCCTGACGCCTTTGACACCATGGGATTTTCCTAGAAGGGTGCAGCAAATGGAAAGCAAGATTCTGAGATAGAATCTTCTGGGCCCCAGCTCCCAGGGGGGTGGCTAGAAATGAGGGGCCCAGGCGAAGGTCAGAGAAGGGCAACAGCCCGACCCTCCTCCATCATTTCTCCACTCAATCCTCTCATCCCCTAACCCCAGCCCAGGGGGAGGCTTGTAACACCTGCAGTGCCGAGGACGCTCTTCACTCTCTTTTCCAGCCATTTTCTTATACAAAAACAACACCAGAGTTCTTTGTGAACTCTTAGGTTATTTAAATAGTGGACAGCTAATATGCTTATTAGAGATTTTTCTGAAACAGTGCTGGTACATGATCATTTACTGAAAGGAGAAAGAAACCACAAATTGGACCCTCTGAATTAGTATTTGCAAACATCACCACTTGCTACCTATTAAGAAAGAAAATAAATCTCTCTAGAGGTGGCACTGAACAGAAGATTTTTAAAGGCACCTGAAAGTTGCTGAACTGTATCTTCTCTACCACTTTACTTCTTTAAAATTCAACATTTTTTTCAGTTAGGACTCTAGTACTGGGTAAGAAATTTAAATAATGACAGTTCTCTTTTTCCAGTGCTAAGAGTGGAGAATGATAATTTGTTGGACCATAAAAGGCCTGTGCAGAAGAGGTAGTAATATCTGATGAACAAGCAACTTAGATGCGGGTACAGGTGACTATGTAACATGAGGCCACAGGAGAAAGACGACAGGAGTGTTGTAGTGCTACAGTGCAGCTCCACGAAGTCAGGCACAGGCAACCTGGTGCCCTGGCACTTTCTGAGCAGATTGCTGGGTGTGGTGGGCGGGAATGCGGGAGGGGGGGCTCCCAACTCAGATTCGTTTGTGTTATTTCCGCTCAGCTTTAAATAGCTTGTAGCCTATTATTCATTTATTAAGCAAATATTTCATGAACTTCAAAGCAGAGATTCCAATTAAAGTGCAAAGTACCCTGTGAAGCTGATGAATAAACCACATTTAAATAACATCTGATCCCCGGCCAAAGAAAGAGTGTATTTTTTAGAGAAGGTCTGATATGGACACGAAAAGGCATTCTGAACTGGAAGCAACATTTTTCTGTGGACCATTTTCCCCTAACTAATCTCCTGAGACAGAGGGGGTGAAAGCCCTGCCTCCATATGTGTCTTTTCAGACACTGGCTAGGTTGGCATCTTCTGTTCAGAAAACATCGGGGTTTTTTTGTTTGTTTTTTTGAGACAGGGTCTCGCTTTGTAGTTCAGGCTGTGGCCCTGAGCTCACTATGTAGCCCAGGCAAGCCTCGAACTCAGCAATCCTCCTGCCTCTGCCTCCCAAGTGCTGGGACTACAGGTATGAGCCACCACGCCCAGCACTGTGGTGTGTGGTATTGATTGCTGGTGGGCATGAGTCACCACGCCCAACATTGTATGCGGTTACCAGGATCAAACTCAGGACCTTGCACTTGCAAGGCAGGCACCGGAACCACTGAGCTAAATCTCCGGCCCAACACTGTGAGTTTTTTGTTGTTATTTTGTTTTTTCATGCAAAGTTAGGTCCTGTGGGGAAAACCAAGCGTTCCCAGTCTAATGATATAAAAGCCCATCTCGGGCCGGAGATTTAGGATTAGCTTCCAGCACATGCCTAGCAAGCGCAAGGTCCTGCCTGAATTTGATTCCAGTAACCACACACAATACCGGGTATGATGGTTCACACCCACCTGCAATCAGTACCCCATACCACTGTGTGGGGTGTGGTGGCTCACGCCTGTATCCTGCCTGTAATTGGGAGGCAGAGGCAGGAGAATTGCTGAGCTCAGGGCCAGCCTGAACTACAAAGCAAGACCCTGTCTAAAAAAAAAAATTAAAAAGCCCTTCTCTCTTGCAGACAGGGAAATGTTTTATATGCTGTAGCTGATTCTATATGAAAGCTTTTTTTAGAGTTGGTAGTAGATCAGTCTGTCATCAAGTGAAGTCATAAAGCTTTGCATTGAGCTAAACACCTAATAATCCCATTTTTCCTCTTTGTTTTTGTACTGTTATTGTCATATATTTCCTATATGTGCTGTAAACCACTCTCTATAGTTTTTAAACTGAGTGTAGACGAAGCATTTATTTCACGCTCCCACCACTCATCACTCCTTTGTTTAAATGAAGATTTCTACATGGTATCATTGCTCTTGGCAGACAGATTTTTCCCTACTCACTGCAACACAGGTCTAATGGTAACAAGTCCTTTCAGGTACTGCATATGCGAGTCAGTCTTATTTCACCTTTGTTTCTGAAACACATTTTGGCTGTTTATAAAACTCGGATTGTGTTTACTTTTCCCTCAGTTATCTGGTCAGTTTTGCCAGAGATTTATCGCATTTGTTAGTCTTTGCAAAATCATTTCTGGGCTCTGTATTGAATCTTTACTTTCTGTTTTATTAAATTTTAATCATCTTCTTATTTACTGCTTTTATTTATTAAACTATTTTTTCTGACTTTTTATGTTTAGTTGTTTAGTAGCTCATTAACACTTCTTTCTTATTTGATATTACAATATAATGCTACAAATTTCTATATACAGCTTTGGTTGCATCTTCTGTATTTTGAAATTTGTTGTTCTTGTTCTGGTTTATACAAATTTAAATTTTTATTACCGCTTCCTCTTTGAATCAGAAGTTATTTACCTTATATATATATATTTATATATATTTTTTCCTAATAAACTTTTTGTTCCCTAACCTCACTGAAATCAGAGCTGTGTCTCTAACCCTTTTAAACTCACTAAAGTTTATCTTAGGGCCCAATTTATAGTCAATTTTTGTAAAATTTCCTAAGTGTGTCTGAAAACAAAATGTTCTGCAATTTGGAGTACAATATGTGTTGATTAGATCTAGTTTACCAAGTAAATAATAATTCTGAGGCAGAGTAAGACTTGGTGCAAAAACATTTCACAATTACCTCTCTAAACCTGATTGTTCCTAAGTTTCTGTATATATATTTAATTCCTATCCAGCACCTTCATTTGGCTGTCCGCTAGGGACCTCAAATACGACACGGCACTCCGTGACTGTTATCTACTCCAAAGTCTCTGCCCTTCTCTAGGCCTGCCAACATCAACACCTTTCCAGGCCAAAAGATTATTCTCTTTCAATCCCCTCCTCCTACTCCACTTCACCCATC